>CAUYRT010018615.1:0-15709 GCA_963574885.1 Lepilemur ruficaudatus | reverse complement strand
AGAGATTCCCAAAGAACCCCACTAGGGCAATGAACCAATAATTAGCCAGTTGCAACAGGAAGCTTATTAGCTGTTTGTCTTTGGCAATCAGCAATAGGGAGGCATGGAAGTTGCATTCTGAGCTGACCAACTTCAATGTGGCATTTCTTTTTTTTTTTTTAAATATGGCATAGTTTCACTGGAGGTGCTGTGTATTTGCAGCAAGTATGAATAGAAAAAGATAAACATCATTTGACTCAGCTTAGACTTTCATTTGTGATATTTCTAAATGTTGAATTTACCCTTCAAAGACAAAAGTTGGAGATTGTGGGGAGGGGTCTGTTCACCCTTGTGTTACATCCCTGACACTGATGATAAAAGATGCCTGTGTTTCTGAGCCTTATAGAAGAGAATGTGGGAGAGGTGAGTGTGGGTGCATATGGGGTAAGGGAAGAGGAAGAAGGCCTGACTGACTTCTTAAAACAATCCTGACAGTGCCTTTCATCCCTCCCAGGGTTCCTCTTTGGACTAGAGACTGTCCACCCTAGTGTCGGGATGCCCCATTCCCACAGCCAGGGCTGCCCACTAGGGCTGTGCAAGCTGCGCCCTGCACAAGGGCACCCAGCCCAGTGTGCTCCTGGCAGGAGGCTGCATCAGCATAGAGTCACCTTTTCCAAAGTTACAGCAGCTCTACCAGGAAGATCACCCCAGGGTGAAAGCCAGGCGGGGTTCTGCATTGTTGATGTATTGTTTTGAGACAAAAGGCATTTGTCTTTGTTTGGGATCTGCCAGGGATTCATCTTGTTGTGTTGATGTCTCAAGTCTTGAGGTATCCCACTTCAGATCACCTAGACATCTTCAGAAGAGGATATTATTTCCATGGTAAATTCTATCAACACGAAATTAATCATGGCAAATGCCAGCTTCCTTTGCATATTTCAGTTCTCATCCATCTTTATATCTGTGCTGAAACCAGTTTTTCTTCAGTTTTTTTTTTCTCTTGAGAAAGGATTAGGCATTGAGGTGTTGCTTGACTTTAGGAATTGGGTGGGGTGGTGTTGGAAATGCATATTTTCACCTAAGCATTTCAATTCAAGAATATCCACTGAGTAACTAGAATAGGAAGAGTAGGACAGGGAGACAGAATATTTGCACGTGAACTTGCTTTCAAAGTCTCTCTCAGCAATTTACTTTCAATGGTTAAGTACAGAGTTTCTATTTCAAATCAAAGTGTTCCCTCTTGAAAGTAACTTATTCAAAAACAGTTGGTAACAGCAGGTTAATTGCCTTGAGTCTTGGTACTGGAAAAACTGGCTCGGCAAATTATTATACAACTGTCTATTATGATTATTAGGTGACTCATTATCACTAAGACAATCTTATGCCATTTAAATCAACAGGATTCCATTTCTTCACCAGAGAACTATCCTTAAATATACACACACTTGTGAATTTTCCTGTGTTTGTTTCTGCAGCTAGAGAGAGGAAGTTTTTGAGGTTAACGATGAAGCACAAGATGGTACAAGTGGAAGATCATTAACATGACTGGATATGAACCTCTTAGTTTCCCTTTCTTGGCTGTCTTTTTCCACACCTGAGGTGTATTCTACTCATTTCTGCCACACCTAGAAAATACACCCGGATACTAGAATTGCAAAATTCAGGAACAATGCACTATACACTATAACAAGGCAAGCCCAGCTCACTTAAGAATTATCTCACAAAGCAAAGGGCTCTGACCATCAACCAATGAACCCAGCTCAAGCCTAGCCTGTCTACAGGAATTTTAAAACCTGAAGCCACTCTACAGAGATAAGATAAAGCAATCTTTTGACCCCAATAGACCTGTTTTTAAAATTCCACTGCAAGAATAACTGTCGCACAGAATAGGGAAGAGAAGAGGGAATTTAAAAGAGGAAGTTGGGACTGAACCCATTCCTCCCACCCTCCCTCAGCGATCTGCTTTTACCCCTAGCTGAGGGATCGGCAGTGGTTCCAGTTCCATCTTTACTGCATATTTGTATGAAATATTCTTATTTAGTTGTCCCTTTTTCATAGTAATTTAGATTTCAAAATCAATTCCTGGTATGATTTTATTGGTAATATATTGAATTTCTCTCTTCAGAAGAGTATTAAGTATTAGAGGACTATTAGAGATGTTTGTTTGTATATTCCACCTAAACCAAAGCTGAGGTGCCTGGATTTCAGACAGTTGCTTCTAAGGAGACAATGTCTTCCCTAAATGTGACAAGCTTTGCTCATATCTGCTCTACTTTATTTGAAGATTGTGGGCTGAGCGTTGAGAGTTAAATAATGAACTTATAATTTAAAACATGTTTATATTAAACCAAGCACGGCTCTATTTCAGGTTAAATATTTGTATAAGACTTCTAAGATAAAACATAGGATTATGCGGTCACTTTCCTCTGCTTGGACATGGGTGGAAAAGATTCAGATACAATGCTACATGAAAGTGAAAGGAGCCCTTCTTCCATGTGTGTCTACTCCAATCAGGAAAATTCTGTCGTATAACGCAAGCCAAAAGGATTAGCTATGGTGTGTCTATATCTATTTGTTCTATGTTTTATCTATGTGAATACCATGTGTTCATGACGTTTTTTTATCTGTAACATGTATTTCAGAATATCCTATAAATTATAATTCAGACTCAACGTTCTACATTGTTGATTCTAATGTCTAAAAAACAAAACTGTCCTTCAGTTAGGACCAGATAATCTGTAATACCAAAAGCAGTCTTTTAAGAACAGCTAAAAATGAGTGTTGCAGAGAGATGCTCCTGGGAGTTTATTTATGTTCTCCATCAGGGCACCCAATAAAGATTGGACCCTCGAATTTCAGCCACACCCCTTGAGTGATTTGGAAAATGGCTTATACCTGCCATGCTTAATGAAGTAATGACTCACATGGTCCAGTCACAGAGAAGTGCTCCAAAAGCAGTCAGTTCAATAACAAAAACTCATTTCAAAGCAACATGCACTGTGTTTCTCAAACACTGTGCCGTGAGGCACATAGATCCTGGAAGTAGATTTCTTTTTTTTTTTTGAGACAGAGTCTCACTTTGTTGCCCAGGCTAGAGTGCCGGGGCATCAGCCTAGCTCACAGCAACCTCAAACTCCTAGGCTCAAGCTATCCTTCTGCCTCAGCCTCCTGAGTAGCTGGGACTACAGGCATGCGCCATGGTGCCCGGCTAATTTTTTCTATATATTTTTAGTTGGCCAATTAATTTCTTTCTATTTTTAGTAGAGACAGGGTCTCACTCTTGCTCAGACTAGTTTTACACTCCTGACCTTGAGCGATCCGCCCGCCTCGGCCTCCCAGAGTGCTAGGATTACAGACATGAGCCACCGTGCCCTGCCTGGAAGTAGATTTCTTAAATCCCTTTTTTTTTCTTTCTCCTACTCATTTCCTTCTGCTGCCTCTCTCACCCCAACTCTGCCTGGGCCCTATGCAGTCCTGGTCCTTTACACTTTTGGCCGTCCACCTTCCCCATACTTTTCCATCATAAAATGCCTCGAAATGCAAGGGAAAGGAAGAGCCCTCCCTGGAATATGAAATGAAAGAGATTGAGGGACCCACACCGTGGAAGGAGGGGAAAGCTGGGAGTATTCATGGCAATGATGCTCACTGTACTTGCCCTACTCTACCAAACACTCCCGCGCTGTGCCTCTACTAGTCCTGCTGTTATTACTAGGTGTCTCACCTTGGGAAAGTTACTTCACATTCCTATACTTCCATTTCTTCTCTGAATATTTAAGAGTAATTGAACCCAGAGGAGAGGGTCAAAGTGAGGTTTATGTGGGTTAATACCTGGAAGCCCTTAGAACAGAGCATGCTAATTAGCGAGCATGATCATCACCTCTGGTTTGTGCCTACAGGTAAAAATACCTCAGGGTAGTTGTTCTGCTCTGTGCCAGCGGAGTGGGAGTCTGGTGGGGACAAGGGCAGGTCAGACCAACTGGCAAATGCCTCCTGGGGCAGGCCTCTCCCTACCCCTTTCCTATTTCTATTCTCTTCCTGCTGCCTCCAGGCTTGGCACCACCGCCTTGGTACTTACCAAGAAGCACAGCTGTTACTTACTTCCCCAACAAACAAGTTGTTTAGGGTAGCAGCTTGTCTGTGCTGTTGACGATGGCACTCATTTTTCATCTTCCAGAAATTTAACAAAATCTCTGGTCAGATAATGGATGCCTCTTGTTATATGGATTTATTCTCTCTGGTACTTGTTTGCTATCCATACGTTTTTTTTTCCGAGACTGGTCAGAAGAGATATATTTAAGAGAGTCTACTCTACCGTCTTGAATTAGAAGCTCCCCAAAATACAAATAAACTGTTCTAAGCTGTAGGGTTACTTATGCTCATGATCTAACTTCACTTATTTAGCAGTGCTTCCAAGTAAAAGAATATTTTTTAGTTTTTACTTAAAAATCTTATAAATCTGAAAATTTGGAATGAAAAGGGGTCATTTGTGATCATTTTATAGGTGAGTATATTGAGACCATTGCAATGATCTGCCCAAGCCTGCACAGCTAACAGGAGCCAAAGCTGGAATGAGACTCAAATAAGCCCTTTCAGGTATGCACAGAGCACAAAACAAGTGGATTCATTTGTGTTTATTATATTAATAGGAATGTTTTTCAGTGGGAATTATAGCAAGAATCATCCTGATTATTGTGACTGTATTCTTCCATTGTTTTCCTTTCCATAAAAAAAGGCCTGTTGAACTTTATTGTCAGTCCTGCAGTATATGGTTTTGAAGCTAAAAGTTATTACACTCCACAGCTACCTTGTGTGCCAACTGAAAGACGTTGACATATTATTTCTTTGTTACATTCAAAGTAAGTGGCAATTAGCCTATGTAGCTCCTTATAGCATGAGTGTGAGATAATTGCTTAGGAACCTAGAGCTGCTTATTTAGAGGGTGGGGACTCTTAATATAATTACAGAGCTAAGAACCAGCTCAGCTTCACCGTGGGAAATCTCATGCAATGCATTGTTAACCTTCTGGTGACTTCTCACTCAAACTCTTCATTCCTCTCCAGAATTCTCTGGGATTTTCCTTCTGTTTAAGACATAAAGGTATCTGTCCTGGTGAGTCTGAACCAATAAGGAATGGAGGCAGGGATCTCTGCACTAGAAGAAGGCTTAAAGCAGCAGAATATTTCAGCCAAAGTAATGACATGATGTACCTTTGTCACAAATGTTTCGGGTTGAAATGCTTCTGTTACAGCGGCTCATTGGTCCCAGAAAGTTGTATTTTTCCTAAATGTGCACCATTAAGATATAATGTGTTATTGATTGAGGAGAGGAAAAAAAAGTTGGATGGGGAAAAATTCAAAGACAAAGTGCATGTTTTAGAGAAGCTTGTTATCTAAGTCATTTTCACGTATGATGGGAGACATGTTTCTTAATCTCTAGATAGCCATTATCTTCTGGAATTAGCTGTGCTAGTATTTTAAAAGATGGTATTTTTAACATTTTTCATTACCAGTTCAAATTTTCCACCAGTCACAGCATAGTTGTGTGGGGTTTTTTTGTTTTCTTAAAATTTTGGCATAATTACCCAGATTACCTTCCTCTAAATTTATGAGAAACATTCACCTGGTATTTTGAAAAACATGGAATAAAAATTCACTGCCAAGGACCAACTGGCCAACAGAAGCACTGAGAAAAATACCTCCATTCTTCCACCCAGCCACTCTGCAACCCTTCACACTTACATATACCATGGTAGAACTAACCTGCGACCAATGCTGAAAAAAACTATGAAATGGGAAGGCGGACCAGGAGAAAAGAAATAAAAAGACTGCTACCCCCATTACCTGAATGGAAGAGGACCCATCACAACGGGAAGGCTGTGCAAGGGGAAGATGAGAGGGATGAACCTTCAGCTAACCCAGCTAAACACAGATGTTCCCTGGGTGTCTGCACCTACCAGAAATCTCAGTCCATTTCCCTCTGGTGCCAGCACTGCAGAGATATTGTTTGATATCCGCGTAGGGGGTATTGTTCATTGAGGGAAAAGTTCAGGGAGTAGACCACTAGAATTCATTAACGTTCAATCAAAAATTGTTTTTGGAAACCTAAAATGAGCAAGACCCTTAAAACTGAGACAAAGCAACTTTTCATTTTATCCAATGTCCTTACTACGCATCAAAGCATTTTTTAAAAAATTTCCTTCCCCAGATTTGAAAACCAAAAAAAAAAAAAAACGCTACAAACTAGAAACAAGATTGGAATACCTGGTTTATTGGGAAAAATTCATAGTGAAAACTTCAAGTGCTTATTCTGCAACTTACAAAATAATCATTTGATATGTAAAATGACTTGGTTTTCATTATGTAAGTATAAATGGTAAAAAAAATCCATCTGATATATCATATATATGCCATTCAGAGAAACTCATATCCCTGAATTCTCCTGTTGCATGTTTTACGTTAGGCATTTTAAATCTGTTTACCAAGGAAGACCAGGTTTCTGCTTATAGTTGCAATCTATCAGAAGCTGTGTCTATGTGATTAGAGCCCAGTTAAACCTGATATTTTTTAAAAATAAAGCCATTTCTTCTCCTTAGGCTGTTTTAACGGCACTTTAGTGATAGGAAATGGCTCTCCTAATGCTTTACTACATAACCTAATCAGATCTATCAGTCATGATAAATTAGATCCCAACCATCTTTCAATCCGGTCAACTCCGGTTCTGAACATACAGACACAAAACAGTACAGATTTATTACTATACCATTTTCCCACACCCTAACCCTATAAAGAACTTTAAAAGAGAAAATTTCATCTTAACATTTCACTACTTACGAAGGCCTTACTACTGCAACAGGTTTGGCTGTGAAACAATACTTTCCTAGATGACGTATCAACATGAAGCTTAGCAAAAATTTATTCAGGATGTTAATTAGAAATTCTTGCACTTAGGAAACTATTTTGCTTCTTTAAATAGCTAAAGGCTTGGAAAAAACTTTTGCAGTTCTTTTAGATGTTTGGTCACTGACAATGTTTACCAATTATATCCCTCTTCTCCTAAGCCCTAATAGAGCCAGTCTAGTGTATGTGCAAATAACAAAAACTTGATCAGATTATTAAATCTTGGAAGCCTTCCCAATTTTACCTTATCAAATGGTAAGTTTCATGTTCATATTCTCTTACAAATGCAATATAAATGTCCTGGATAGATACACAGAAATATTGACATAGTACAGGTAATTAGTGAAAAGAAATGTCTTAACGCCACAAAACATATATAAAAGATGAATATGAAACAATAGGAAAGATGAATATGTAACAATAATTAGACATATTTTCTCCTCAATTCTTTTAGCATTTTTGACTAGTTTAATAATACGAACACTGCCAAAAAACAGGTACAACGTAGCCTGGGGAAACAGTTTCCTCCTCTGGAATCCATCCGGGCTGCAGCGCTTTCCTTCTGCTCTGGTTCCCACGTTAGGCGGATGTGTAGAGGTACCTGGGCTTGGCGTTGCCCAGGAGGTCGTCTTCGTAGTTGGGGAGGCAGGAAAAGAAGAAGGAACAACCGATCAGGATAATCGTGGCCGCCCACCCGAAGCCGTAGGCCCAGTTATAGATGAACGTGGCAGAACGATCCTCATGAAGTCTGAAGGTCTGGGTGTACTTCACGGGGTAAATGACCAGGGCGATGATCTGGAACACAGCTGGAAAACAAAAGCACACATGCACGAATGAGTGGATGAAACTCCCTCTTCTGCAACGTTTCTGCCTCGGAAAAAGTATTAAATCCACCTTAAAAAAATGCTAATGAAGCAGGAAGAATCAAGTTCCAAAAAAGATTATTGACTCCTGTATGTAAGACATACCTGGCACTGAGCAGTAGCATACATACACCGCATATTGCAAACTACAGAAAACAGGGAATCACTCTGTATTATTATACACGTGTAAGCATTATATACACTACAGTCAAAAGTGCAAAATTGTGGCATACCATAGAACGCAGGATGGTAAAAAAAAAAAAAAAAAAAGTCTAAAGAAGAGCCTGTTTGTTCATCTTTATGTTTCCTGTGCTAAACACACACTTAATATATTCAGTGTTAGCAAAAATTATATATATATGTGTGTGTGTGTGTGTAAGTATATATACACACACACTCAGGCATACGCACACACACGACTCAATACTGATATTCAATAATACATCCCTGGAATATTCATTCAATAAATAAATGACTAAATGAAACAATGAACCAATGACGGGAATGATCAATGAAGAGAATCCTCAGAAAAGCCTGCAGAGGAGGTGGGACCCTTGGGTGCGGAGGGCGGGAGGGCAGGGGAAGGGCATTGGACCTGGGGGGGGAACAGAAGGAATAAAAGGAGGGAAGGATCATAGTGCTCAGGGAAGTGTAAGGGAGGATGTGGAAAGGAAAACGTAGGAAGGTTTCTAAACTCTTTGGTATGAGTCACATTATTACAATTATTATTCGTCCTTGTAATAGCATTTTAAGCTCCTTTAATACAAAATGAACTTTATTGAATCTGAATCTACTGTTGTAGTCTTTTTCAACGAACAGGCATGATTTTATAATGCGATAATGAGTATATAAGTGTTGTGTTCTACATTTTTTTTATTTAATATTGCATGTGTGCATCACCATGCCGAAGGGTCTGAGCAGATTTTAGCTCTTCCATATTTATATTGCTGTGCACAGGAGGAATTATCTGGCTGGGACCCCAGGAATATATCAGGGAATATGCAGTCCTCACCATCATTTTTTCTGTCATCTTAATTTTTTTCTACAGTTCCACCAATGTACCCTAAAGAGTTTTCTTTTTCTTTCTTCTTTCTCTTTCTCTTTTTTTTTTTTTTACTGGTAGAAAGGCTGTAATGTTTCCACGTCTTAATTTGTTTTTTCTGTTCCTCCACTCAATTAAAATGTTCCCCTTCTCTGGCAATTTATGAAGGACAATCTTGGTGCAGATCTTAAATATTTCTCTACCTCTTACATATTTTAAATAGCAAACTCTTACTTGTTAAGTTTGTCCTTTATTGCCACACATTGCGTAGGCTACAAAAGTAATCCTTCTCTACACTGACCTCCAATTTTCCTAGTAATAAATATTAAATATTGTTATCCATTTTTGGTTCATCATGCATGAAGTTCTTATAATGATGTGGATGAATTCCTACAAAATTTAAATTTTATCAGTGTTCAATTTTTCTGATTTTAACCCTATAATACACGTAAGATTAAAAATAACCAGTTCTGTGAAATATATCTTAAAAGGCCTTATTCAACAGTGTTATCACTAAAATGTACTGAGATTTCTAAACTTGTTGTTTTTCTGCACACACTTCCTATTCTACTTGTCAAACTCTTTAAAGGAGAGGATGAGTATTAAATTACAAATGAGAACACTGGGTTATGCAGGATCTTTAGGCTGTAGATCTGCTGAAGCTCACTTAAACTAATTTTCTATACAGCTCCTGCTATCCTGTCACCTTGGGTGGCTGTTAATGGATCTTATTATTTTAATGCTAAGAGGGAGCAACGAATGAAAGAGTTGTAGTAGGATATTTTTTACTGTGGTGAAATATACATATTTGTCATTTTCACCATTTGTAAGTCTGTACAATTCAGTGGCATTAAATAAATTCACAATGTTGTGTAACCAGCACCACTGTCTATACCCAAAACTTTTTCATCGTCTACATGTAAACTCTGTACGACTAGGAAATGACTCCCCATTCTCCCCTCCCCTCCCCCTGGCACCTGGGAACTTCTGTTCTACTTCCTGCCTCTGTAAATTTGCCTATTCTAGGTAGGTAGCTCATGTAAGTGGGATAATGCAGTATTTGTCCTTCTGTGTCTGGCTTATTTCACTTAGCATAGTGTTTTCAAGGTCCGTCGTGTTGTAGCATATATCAAATGCCATTCCTTTTTCTGGCTGAATAATGTTCAATTGTATGGATATACCACATTTAATTTGTCCATCCATCTGCTGATGGACACTTTGTTGCTGTCACTTTTTGGCTCTTATGAATAATGCTGCTGTGAACGGGGTTTGCAAGTATCTGTGTAAGTTCCTGTTTTTAATTCTTTTGGATTTATACCAAGGAGTGAAACTGCTGGGTCATGGTAGCATTTACTAGGATTTTCCAACTAACATTAATGTCCTAGGATGTTATTAATATTTCTAATGGCTATTTAAACAGGCATCCATCTAGTTTTCTGACATGTGAAAGGAAGATATATCAAATCTGTTTCTTTGATACAGTCTTATAAATTTGAACTATCAAAAAAAGCCCCAAGTAAAATTAGAGGTGGGATTTAACCAGGTTCTTCCTATCGTTTGTGATTCTAAGTCATTTCTGATGTTAAAATATTATTCAAAAATCAAATTTTGAAGCGTGAGGAGCAGGGAGTAAACTTTATTTTTTATCAAGACAAATTTTAAAATGTACCACGAAATGTACCACAGCTGGGGCTGTGTCTGTACCAGCTGGTTCTCTGAGGCTCCCCTTACTCTCCCTCCTCTCTTGTGGTGCCCAAGGCTGGGTGAACTTAACTCCTCCAAGCTCAGGGAACCCAGCACAAAGCGCCTTCCTCCTTGCTATGCGTGATCACAAGGCTTCTGCCCCATTTCCAAGCACATCTGCTCACTGTGCATTTGTACCCCGGGCCTGTAGCTGGATTTCTGCTTTGGTCCCGTGAGCCTAAGCTGGTGTCTTGAAAATTGACCTGTGGCCTCACGTTGCCCTTATCAGCACCTCCTCTTTTCCCTTCCTCAGAAAATCTGGTTTTACTTCTGAATCCAACTCTGTGGCTAGGTTCCAGCCCCTTTGACAGACTTCCCTAGAGCTAGGCACCTGCCTAAAATTTCAACTAATTCTTCTAAAATCCTAGTTCCTCTAACAAATGTTCACTCTGAGCCCTGCCCACCTGCATGACTCTATTTCTTCACAACACCTGTCTGGACCACCGTCTCCCAGCACAGGCTCTTTGCTGCGGATTCCAGCTCTGGCCGCTCCCGGGGTCTTCCATCCCACGGCAGAACACCCTCTCATGACCCGCCACATCGTAAGATCACAAAAGTCCTTCAACAAGTGAAATGGTCCCCTCAGCTCAGGGCTCACAGCAGGCCATGGAGAACACTGCACTGCCAGGGCTGACACAGTCTGGTCTCAGGGTAGGTGTGTCAGTGGATGGGGCCACCGATGACAGATGGGGGCACACAGAGTGACAACCTTGGTCACTTGGAGGGGGTGCACTGAGCACTGTCTGAGGCCCAGGAGGAAAGGGATCCAGATCTGAAAACACATCCTCCTCTACTACTGCCCTTGGTGACACATCTTCTGAAAACGGATCAGAAACTGAAATTGTCACAAATCTTCCATGTGGAATTGGCCGTGACTATGTTGATGCCTGCTGAATGTACGAATGAAGGGCCACGGACGCACAGACTCACCAGCCAGGACCAGGAGGCCTCCGATCACTCTCAGGAAGACAAGCATCTGGGGTCCGCAGAGGGCAAAGAAGGAGAGGATGAAGCAGATCACCAGGATGATGAAGCCACAGAAGAGCATGGCGGCGGCTGCTCTGCCCCACGCTGCAGGAAAAAAGAAGTGATGATTAACAGAACAGACGTACCAAGTTTTTAAAAATTACTTATTACAGTATCCATAGGGTTTGGGTGGTTTTTTTTCCCCCTACTAATTATGTTTCGTTGGAGGGACAGTTTTTCTCTTGACAATACTTAAGTGCCTCCACATTTCATGGGAAGAACAGACAATTCACATGTAGCACATTAATATGCTGCAACTCAGGAATGCGTTTCCTGCTCGTTTTTGGGGGCAAGGTTTATGTCTCTGAAATGAAAGTTACACTTCATTAAACTGTTTCTCATGTAATAAATTGGCCATATAAACAGGTATGTTTATAAGATTCACCCAAGTTCTAACACAATATGACCATAATGAACATTTTTGATACTCAACGATCCAAATTACAAACGCTTTAGGTTATGTTTCAAATACCTTTAGAGGATCTTTGTTTCGTATTAATGTTTGGTTCCATGCAAAAATGATCATTGAAAAAATATACTTATGACTAGGCAGAGGTGTTAAATAAAACAATTTAAGTGTTGAGATGTAGCTGTGATTACGTAACAAGCTTGGTAGCAAGCCACCTTTCTAAATTTCTGCCTACATTTTCATTTCAGAAATATTCAGCATGTATTGTACTAGAATTCTTAATTATTGATCTTTGCCCTGAAAAAGAATTGGAATGAGATTAGAAATGGAGTTCTAGGTTTGAAGACCGACCTACATGGGCACCTCCAGGTCGTTCTACTCTGCACTGAGCAAACAAGCAGATAGGCCCATGGTACACACACGAACAATTCCAGTCAATGATTCTTATCGTTCAACCTGCGCTGACTTCTAAAATCTCTTCCTGCACAGCTTTCCTCTAGAGGTAATGACTAACGTTTAGAATGTGCATTAGCTCACTGAATCTCACAATAACTTCTAAAATTTCATACTACTGTCATTTGTAGTCTAGAAATGAGTATATATTTAGGCTTTGAGAGTTCAAATAAACTGCCCATAGCCATACAGATATTAAGTGGTTTAGACAGAGTTTGATTTCCAGCCTGTTTAGATCCCAAACATGAATTTTTTTGATATATAATTAACATACCATAAAATCCACCCTTTTAAAAGTGGACAATTCAGGCGTTTTTACTATACTCACAGGGCTGTGCAACCATCTCCACTAACAGTTCCAGAATATTTTCATCACCCCAGAAAGAAAGCCCGTGCCCATTAGCAGTCATTCCCCATTACCTCCTTCCTCCAGCTTCTGGCAACTGCTGATCTACTTTCCGTCTCTATAAATTTCACTCTGAGCCCTGCCCACCTGCATGGGACGTGCATTAGCTCACTGAATCCTCACAACAACTTGCCAATTCTGGACATTTCATATACATGGAATCATATGTTATGTGGTCGTTTGTTAACTGGCTTCTTTCACTGAGCATAGTTCAATATGGCCCATCATGCTACAGCATGAATCATTACTTTATTCTTTTTAATGGGAGAATAATATTCTAGAGTACAGATTTCCCACGTGTTGTTTATTCACTCATTCCTTCAAGGAAGAACATGCACACTTAACCTAATAGTCCTTATTGCCTTTGAAAAGGAGAGTCATGAGTCAAGGGCCCCTCCGCCCTCGACACGCCTACTCTCCAATGCCGCATGGCGGACAATACTTACCCTCACTTCATTCTAGGTGGTTGCTGGTCAAAGTAAGGCAAAGATACGGGCTAGCAGAACGAGCAAACTCACTTCCATTTTATTTTTATATTCTATTTTATATTTATATGATATATTTTATTATGCATATTTTATATTTATATTTTATTTTTATATTATATTTTGTATTTACAGTTTTTATGACTTTCCCCCAAGACTTCTTGCTCTTCTTGTTTGTCGATCAATTGAGAGATTTTAGGGATAAGGTTAAAATAGGAATGTTTTATTTTAAAATAGAAATGAATACAGCCAAAATGTAAAATTTAGTAAGTCTCTTTTCTCACTTTTGCTTTATACTTCAAGTGGGATAACTTTTAAAAGAAGAAGGACCATGCTTTGGAAAGAACACTAATTAATCAGACCTTCTCAAAGTATTAGCCCGTAGATCACAACTAAAATAAACAGTGATGCTTATTAAAAACATACAGATTTCTGTGTCTCCTTCCAGACCTTCTGAATCGAGTTTGAGAGGTAGTACCTGGGAATCTCCATTTTAGTGGTTTCTTATATCCACTGAAATTTGAGAACAACTAAGATAGATGATTAAAGTCCTTATAAAACAGATGCAGCACTACCAAAAAGGAGCACATAACTTTCAGTACAGGACCCACTGTCAATTACAGTCTCATTTCTATGGACTTTGTTAGGGTTACTGCCAATCATTAAGTTCAATTAAATCTAATCATTAATTTCAAATAAGCCAAAACATTTTTTCTTTTATGAATTCACAAATTTAAAACTGTGCAATGTAAGGCAACATATCCGTATATTCATGGAGAGGAATGCAAATGTAAGGAAAACAAATTACACAGCCGAATGTGAGTTTTCAATAACAACAGGAAAAAATTCCTAACAAGGAAACTATTTCAATCATCAAACTTTTACGATCACAGATTAAGGTTTGAAAAATCTAGCTAAAGGTCGGGCGTGGTGGCTCATGCCTATAATCCTAGCACTCTGGGAGGCTGAGGTGGGAGAATGGCTCAAGGTCAGGAGTTCAAGACCACCTTGAGCAAGAGGAGACCCTGTCTCTACTAAAAATAGAAAGAAATTAGCTGGACAACTAAAAATATATAGAAAAAAATTAGCCAGGCATGGGGGCACATGCCTGTAGTCCTAGCTACTCAGGAGGCAAAGGCAGAAGGATCGCTTGAGCCCAGGAGTTTGAGGTTGCTGTGAGCTAGGCTGACAGCACGGCACTCTAGCCCAGGCAGTAGAGCAAGACTCTGTCTCAGGAAAAAAAAAAATCTAGCTAAATAAATTATGTATAATATTTCTGTAAAGAGTAATAGTGATAATTTGAGGAACATTAACAAAAACAGATTATTGCTATTACTACTTCTAACATTATAGCAGAAGTATAATTTAATTTCTAGTTTCAGGTTCTTGGAAGGAATTAAATAAAAGAAATGGTAAGCCAGTTCACCTAACCTAATGCCAACAGGTGAACATAAATGAAAGATCATTTTAAAAACTTTTCCTATATTATGTTAAAACAATTCAGTTAATGTCTTGCTTATTTAAAATGCTGAGTCTAAAGGAAATCAAAATGGAAAATGAAGCAACATTTTGTCTTGAGAAAGGCTGCCTTGGAAGTAGAACGTGTAAAACCTGCTCTTTGTAGCATGGAAACACCCACATTAAATCATTTATGAATAACTATCATCTAAGACAGAGATCTTGGCATGTTTTAATGACTGAAGAATGACAAATCTCTTCAGGTAAGGCAATCTGCCTTCTCATTTCAATGACTATTTTGTTTTAAAATGATGAAATGGACCACACCAAGTGTGATGAGCAGGGTTCTCGAAGCCCAATAGTCTGTCTGAGAAGGGTCTGTCAGTTGTGGAAACTCAGAACACAGCTATTCTCCATGACATACATTTTGGAAAGTTAAGTCTGTACCCTAATTACCTTTGGTCTTAGTCACCCAGAATGAGCCTAATATCTACAAATTGGAACTGTTTATATTTTTATATTATATCATGGTCTAAATTATACCATATTTACCAACCCCAATGGAAAACATCAAGTTTTAGAACTTGTCCTAAAGCTACATGTTTTATGATTCAACAGATGGTTCTCATTTCTTCAAGGGCAGACTGTCCATCTTTATCTAATCTGAGCACAAGTTTGTCCTTCATTACTATTTTATACACCAAATTGTATTGCCTTTCCTAATGCTCTGTGTGTGTGTGTGTGTGTGTGTGTGTGTGCATGTAAGAGAGTGGGAGGATTCTCATCTGTCAATTGTCATTCTCTGAATGATACTAAAAAACAGGTAGTGGTAGGCCTGGCATGGTGGCTCATGCCTGTAATCCTAGCATTCTGGAAGGCAAAGGTGGGAGGATCACTTGAGATCAGGAGATCAAGACCAGCCAGAGCAAGACCCCATTTCTACAAAAAA
>CAUYRT010018614.1:0-26723 GCA_963574885.1 Lepilemur ruficaudatus | reverse complement strand
CAATTAATTTCTTTCTATTTATAGTAGAGACGAGGTCTCGCTCTTGCTCAGGCTGGTCTCGAACTCTTGACCTTGAGCGATCCACCCGCCTCAGCCTCCCAGAGTGCTAGGATTACAGGCGTGAGCCACCGTGCCCGGCTATGACAAAAATTTTGATTCTGAAATTTCAGATGGATGGCAGTACTAAAATTCAAATTCAGCAATGTCGACTATAAAAGAATTTCAGTGGAAAGATTTAAAATTATTTGAAGAAATATCTGGCCCATTCTATATTCTACAGTACTTCCAAATTACATGAACTAAGAACTTTCAACCATAAAACTTTAATGCCTTTGAGCAAACAAATGACTAAGGCAATTTACAATATTTAGAGAATTTCCTTTAGAATGGAGATGATATAATTGTGACTCACTTAAAGCCGGGGACCAAAGTTGTTAATCTTTGTCTCTCTTACTATATCTAGCCTAGCATTAAACAGCAGAGGCTCATAAAAGTCCTTTTGGAAGAATGAATGTCAGCTTTGTACAAATTCAAAACACAGCTGGCTGCCTGACTAAATAGATGAATACATGTATGGATATTTAAATAAATATATTAGGGAAAAAATTCTTCATTAGTTAATCAATTATAAACAAAAGCATTTCATTTCTTCCAATGGTATTTAATGAGTCTTTAAGATAAATGGATCAGTAAGAGTCTCTGCCCTAAGAGGATTATAGTTCCTTTGAAGAATGCAATATACATTATGATATCTAAAGCTTGTTTATTTCACCAATATTTGGCAGCACGTCTATTTAACAGGGCAAATAAAACTGAAATTTATAAAATTTTCTATGTATTACCCTCTTTTATTCAGAACAGTTGATGTAGTTTATAAATTCTAAAGTATACAATTTTAATTCTCCTATTTACTTTCTGCTTTAAAGAGCAGAGTCCTAGTAAAAGAGATAAAATATGACTTTCTGAAGGTTGTAAAGTTAATCTAGGTAAATCTAAAATTAAACATATTTCAGTATTTTAGACTCAGAATTAAACTTCTATTCTGCTTGTTAAAGTCATTTACTTATTCACTAAATTCACTGATAATTCCAGAGCGTTTTGAGTGATATCAAATTTGTGGCTAGATTTCTTTCATTGACTCTGTACACTCTGATTTCGTGAATAACTTGGTTCAAAACCTTTGTTCTTTTATTCCAAGCCATTATATTTCTGATTACCAGTAAGTCCAATGATCCGAAGTTTCCATTTTTAAAATAAGTAAGCCAAGAAGTACAAAAGTTTACTTGGTAAGCTATTTAGTCTGAGAAACTATTATCAAATGAATTATTAAGTAACTCATTCTATGTATTACCTAGAAACTAATAAATCAATGGATGACAGTTGTGCTTTCCTGTAGTGCTGTGTATTTCCCCAAATATAACATTAATCAAGCTTGTAATATCTCGGTTAATATCTATATTCACCACTAGACTAAGCCCCACAAGAACAGGAATGTATTCATACTGTTTGCCACTATACACTCAAAACAACACAAAAAAAGTGTCTTGCACATAATAGCCAATCTAATAAATATTAGTTAAGTGGAACAAAACCAAATAGGTGAAGCAGTATAGAATCCCCTTCAGTCATTTGTTAAAATTATAAGAAACTGCTGTGTTCAAAAAATTAATGTCACATCAAAGAAATTAAAATTCTTATTTTATGTATGTGTTATATATGTATAAATACAGATATAAATATGTGCTCATATGTCCATTTTGATGTCACATCTACATTGTCATAGAGTTTGAGTGCTGAGTATGTATTAAATAATAGTAATCATAGTGGCGATAATAAAATAATATGGATAAATATTTATTGAATCCTTAGTTATGTGCCAGGAACTATGTGCTTTTCATTAATTAATCTAATTCTTGCAACTGCCCTACTAGGTAAATACAATTTCATCCCCGTTTTACCAACAAGGAAACAGCCTCATTCTATAGGTACCATAAAATCAATGGAAAGCAACGTCACCTTTACAGCTTGAACAACTTCTCATATAACTAAAGAAAAAAAGGAAGAAAGGAAGAGCAGGAGAAAGGGAGGGAAAGAAATTCCCAGACAGAATTTGTTAAAGATTTGTAAAGATCACTCAGTTAGAAATCAAGTTGTGCCACATGCTACCGGAAGAGAAGGTAGTTCAATCGGGTGTGGTTCTGTAGTATATACACTGCAATGTATTCCACTGACCATTGAGTCTTTTTAACTTTAGACTTGCGTCTTATATTGCGTAGAATGGATAGAAATGACTCAGGGAGCAGAAAACGGCAAATTGCACTAAATTATTCCAAGATTCCAGATACGCCAAAGAATTTCACAGACGCAAGCTAAAAATAAGAATGGCAGGTGGACAATAAAAGATCCTATCACAGGAAAAGATAAAGCAAGATGTACCTATCCACTGCCCTTTATGAAATGAAAACTCAACATTTCTCTTGATAGAAAATGGTAATTGAGTCCTGAAAGTGACTAACATACAAGCCAAATAAGTTTAGTCAGTGGCAAGAGCTGTCAGCATCAGTTTTGTATGTCATCTTGAGGAGAAAGATGTTTTAAGTATTAGATATAATTTACATATATATAAATGTATGTTAACATAATATGTAATAAATAAGTATATACTTATATAAAATAAATCAATCTAATTTATTGGTCTCTTCAAATAAGTCAGGCACTTATAGAGAACTTTTCATTGACCATCTAATTTAAGTCTCCTTAACAGCACTTTGATGATAAATGTTTTTATAGCTTCAGCATGTAGATGAGGAAGTGGAAATTAGTAACTTATCCAAGGTTACACGTAGTAAGTGAAGAGTGCTCTCAGAACATAGTACCCCTCTGACTCTAGAACCCATACTATTTTATTACTCTTTATCCTCTTTGGAAGCCAAGTTGCATTTGATAAGGGCACTTTGGTAGCCGGCCCAAATGCAAGTACTGTAAAGATTGAGGTGGAAGCAGAGACACAAGGCAGCAGGTTACTGACATTGGTGGGGCTTAAGTTAATAAGAGGATCACCTGGGGCTGCGTATGAAGATTGGGGCAGATGTGAGGAGCTATTTAGGAGAGGGAACTGCTAGAACTTTGCATCCTTTAAGTATACACTGGTGGTAAAGGGGGAGGGAAGCAAGGAGAATCCTTAGGTCCCTGGCATAAGTGATGAGCAAGTGTGTGTCCTAAAAATAAAAATACATACAGATTTCAGGAAGTGGTTTATTAGTTATTTCCACTAAGAAATTGTTGAATTTGAGGTACCTGTCATTCAGTTGGAGATACCCAGAAGGCAGGCATGTGGGAGTGAAACTCAGGAGAGAGACTAGCCCCATTAAAAAAAGATAGTGAGAGTTGTACCTTGGGTGGTTTGGTGGGTGGGGTTATTGAATGTGACTAAGTATGCATAGAGTTGGGAAAAAAAGGAGTCAAGGAGAGCAACTCTAGAAATCCCCAACATTTAAAGAGCTCTGTTACGCTTTCCAAGATCAATGCTTGATTTCTTTAAGACATTTTTTACTATCTGGTCTTAATTATTCATTAGCTTTTATACTAATAAACTGTGTTTTGATTCCAATGAAACATTATTTGTGTAAATATAATACAATAAATGAATATAAGAAAATATAAACATATAATAAATGTGACATGTTTAATGTATTAATATACTAAATATGTTATATTGTATATAGATTATGTATATATAATATATAATGTTACATATAATAAAATAAATTAAAAGTATATATAAAATAAAATGATATACATAAGTAAACAATATAATTTAACATAAATAATGTATAGAAATAAAACAAATAAATATAAAATAATAAAATAGAATATCAAAAATCATAGATACTCATATCATAGACCTAACATTTATCTATGTAATTGCTCTATTTAATCATCTTAAAATAAAATTAGAACAATGTTGTATATTTAATTTGTGTTATAATTTGTATTTATTTATTGAGGTAAAATTAATATACGCTAAAATATACACATTTTAGAAATATAGTTCAATGAGTTTTGGCAAATGTGTAATCCATCACCCTTGTGCAGTTTTAGTTTCATTAACCTGGAAAGTTTCCTCATGTCTCTTTTAAACCAATACCTCCAACTCGGGGAAAACCCTGTTTTGATTTCTATAACCGTGGATTTGCTTTGCCTATTCTAGAACTTTATATAAAAGACATCACTCTGTCTTGCTTCTTTTAATCAGCATTATGTTTTGGGGATTTATCCATTTAGTTAAGTGTATCAGTAGTTTACTTTGCTAAGTAGTATCACAGTTTGCTTACCATTCACCTGCTCACACATACCTGAGTTGTTTTCAGTTGTGACTATTATGAAAAAAACCTCTGATAATTTTTACAAGTTTCATGAATGTATGTTTTCATTTCTCTTGGGTAAATACTTAAGTGCATAATTGCTAAGTCATGAGTAGGTGTACATTTAACTTTATAAAAAACAGCCCAAACATTATCAAGGTGATTTGTTCTGTTTTAGACCCCCGCCAGCAATGTCTGTGAGTTCCATTTTGCTGCTCATCCTTGCTGATATTTGGGGTTGTCAATTTTAATTTAGTAATTTCAATGCATATGAACGATACTTCTTTTTGGTTTTAATTTACATCTAGTGATAGCTAATAATGTTAAACATCTTTTCATGTGTTTATTGGCCATGTTTTTTGTCTTTCATGAAAGGTCTTTTTAAACCTTTTGCCTGTGTTTTAAAATTAGATTTTCTTTTTTATTATTGATTTCTAAGAGTTCTTTATATATTCTGGATACAGGTTTTTGTCAGGTGCATGTTATGGAACTATTTTCTACCAATACCTAACTTTCCTTAAATTTTCTTAGTGGTGTCTAGGAGTAGAAATTTGAAATTTTGATAAAATGTGAGTTTTTTAAATCATTAGTGTTTTAGGGAATCTTTGCCTACCCGAAGGTAGGAAAGATATTTTCTTATGTTTTCTTCTTGAGTTTTATAGCATTAGCTTTTGCATTTAGAACTACGATCCATCTCAAAACAATGATGTGAGGTAGGAGTCAAGATTTCATTTTACCCCAAAAGGATATCAAATTTTCCCAGCCCTACTTATTTGCTTAAGAATTCCTTTCCCTTATTTGCCTGAGAACTTTTGTTGAAATAGAATGTATATGGTGAGCTATCTCTGTATTTTCTATTGTTTTATTATCTCTTTGTTCATCCTTAAGTCAATATGACACTGTCTTGATTACTGTAGCTTCTTAAGTCTTAAAATCAACTAGTGTATGTCTTACAACATTATTCTTCGTTTTCAAGTTTGTTTTAATAATTTTAAGTCCTTTGAATTTTCATAAACATTTAAAATTAGACTGTCATTTTTGCAGAACAAAAAAGAAAAACTTGCCAGGATTTTGACTGGGTAATGTTGAATCTATTTATCAGCCAATTTGAGAAGAATTGTCACCTTGATATTTATTTAGACTTTTAATTTTTTGGCAGTATAGAGGGCTTACACATATTTTTTAAATTTATTTCCAAATATTTTGGTTTTTAAACTCTATGGAAAATCATATTATTTTATTAATTTCCTGGACATTCTGGGAGCAGTGTGACCGAGCTAAAACCTTGCTTTTGGCCCAGAGAAAGCCATTTTGGACTTCTGAACTTTAGAACTGGAAGAAAATAAATGTGTGTTGTTTTATGTCACTGAATTTGTTGTAATGTGTTACAGCAGCAATAGGAAACTAATACATATGTTTTTTATCATTTTCAGAATTGCCTTATTCTAATAGTACATTGACAAACATGACAAATTAAAACCTCTCTAAACTCAGCACAAATTGCCATAGAAATTTCTATTGATTTAACTATAATTCCCAGTTACAAAATACCTTAAGGCAGAAATCTCTTCCGAATGGAGAGTTCTTTTAAAAAGTGGGCAAAAAGAATGTGTGTTTGCATGTATGTTGGGAGGTAGACATGAACTACTAGCAAATATAGTTTTGTTTTAATATGAGCCCATATAATTGATATAAATATTTCCAATAATCAGACGATACCTGCTATTATTAAACGTGTCCAATTTTTTAAAACTTAAGATGTAATTGACATAGTGAGAAAGTTGTCTTATTATTCCAACCACTCTTCAGATACGTCCAAGCAGTACCAGGGCCTCCCTTTTTACTGGCACAGAACACCTTGCTGGGCTCCTCAGCGTTCCACATTTAATTCTCTTGTGCGCCAGCCTTAATCTATCCCCACTCATAAATAATGTGAAGGGAAACCCACTAACATTTAGGCATTGCTCCTCATGTACACTAAAACTTCATCTGTGTTTGTAGGTGTTATTCAATCAATCACATGGCTGAAAAAAGAATTTATAGGATGAAAGAAGGAGTTTTCTAATCTTTGGTCTCAAATGACAACATAAGCAGTAAAGTACATGGCCTTGATCCAACACTTCTTTATATATATATTATGTATTTTTACTTCCTTGTGTCAAGAAACAGGTAATGCTTTACCGAATGTAGACTAACTGGTTTGATTAGTTTAATTTATTTTTTAAAAAATTTAATGAAAAGGAACAGAAAGCAAATGTTTTTTTAGTTTTGGTTTCACTAAAACTTACATGTCTAATGCTTTAGTTAACCACTGAAAAATATTAATATATTGATAAACAACTATTTCATTAAACAGAAAAAAAGGAAAACAATAGCTTAAAATAAAGCTTTGTTATAGCAACACAATCTCTACTTTGATTAGGAAAATACTTTAGTTACTAAGCTTTTGCGTTTGGCTCACATAACTTTTTGCATCAGTTACTCTTGGCACTAAAAATTTCTCATACCTTTTTCTCCCCAACATAATTTTATAAAGCATGTGTTATAGAAAATTTTCATCTTCATGTAAATTTGAGAATCAGGGGTCTGCAAAGAAGGAAAGGCAGTCCTTATATTATGATTATTGTTCTTCCTTATTATTTTCTTGACAAGTTACCATCCTGTTAAATTAATATGTATAAAATATCTACTGTACGTGTCATTCTGAGATACCAGGCACATAAAAAGGAGAGGACACGGTCCTTCTTGAAACATACTTTAAAAAGAACAGAAAAAAATATATTAGAAATGTTTACATATTTATTTTTTAAAATCTCAAAATCAACAGATTCAATTTTTAAGTAATTTTTATGGGGACTTAAAATTTGAAATAATACATATTTGTCAAGATAATACTTTCTTCTATTCAAGGGCCATAATTAAACTAGACTCACTTATAGGGTGAATAACTCATGCATGTTTCCACAAGAATGTGCCAGTTCTAAAGATGAAATTCCATATCCTGAAAACTCCCTCAGTCCTGCACAGGCTAGGACAGGTGGTTGTTTTACTATTATATATAACCAGATCCAGATAAGTTCAATTTAAAAAGTACTTAGTTGCTGTGATTGCCATTGGGGTCTTCTTCATAAATTCTTTAACTAGGCTGAAATATCAAGAGTTTTTCTAACATTTTCTTATAGAATTCTTACAGTTTCATGTCTTAGGTTTAAGTCTGTTACCTATCTTGAATGAATTTTTGTGTATGGTGAGAGATAAGGTTCCTGTTACAATCTTCTACATGTGGCTATCCAGCACCATTTAATGAACGGTGATTCTTTTCCCCAGTGTATATTGTTGTCTGCTTTGTCAAAGATTACAAGGCATTATGAGGATGGTTTTATATCTGGGTTCCCAGTTCTGTTCCATTGTTTAAATGTCACTTTCTCAGAGATGTTTTTTCTGATCATTCTGCCCAGAATGGAACACTTACTTTTCTTCTGGCATTTTTATGACTTGTAATCATTTGTTTATTTGCCTTTGTACTGTTTTTGGTATGTTTCACCATAAAAACATTAGTTCCATGAAGCCAGAGGCTGAGTGTCCTGTACACATTTCTTTTTCTAATATCTAGAGCCATGTCTACAACAATATGAGTGTTAAATTAGTACCTGTTACAGAGTAGATAGTTAATAAATTTTTTAAATTAAGGTTAAGTGCTTTTTGCTTTGTATCATTTAATCCTTAGTTAGAGACAGTCACAGTCACAATTTGTAGCACCACATTACAGAGGAGAAAACTGAAATTTAAAGAGGTTATGTAACTTGCCTGTAGTCACACAGCTAGAATGTGGTGACACCAGAATCAAACCACATTGGTCCACTCCAGAGCCCAGATTCTTACTGGCCCTAAGACTCTGCAGGAACCAAAGGCTCTGAGGAGCTGAGACAAATCAAAAATGAGCCTTAAAGACCCCTCTTCTGATTAGGAATTATAAAATTGTAATTTCTCTCATTTTACCATTCTTTCCACATTTCTTAGCTGGAATTCTTGTATTACAAAGGAATTTTATGCTGCATGTTTTTCATAAGCTTTGTGTTATGGATAATTGAAATTACTAAACATAGATTACAAAACTCAGATAGGAATTTTGAATAGACTTAACAAAAACTTGTCTGAGAGTAAGAGAGAAAAAAATATTGGGTACTTCTTCCTGTTTTCCCTGCCTACCGTTATTGGTCAGGACTCTTCCTCTTGTCTAAGCAATACATCAATTATCTCCTTATTGGCTCAGTAATGAGAAATTATGCATTTTCTATTGGAACAAATTACACTCATTAGAAAGGTAAGTAAATCTCTCTACATGGAAATCACATTGAAATATACATTTTCTTGTTTAAGTCATGGGAGTGACAGATTTAAGGCAATTTTAGCAATTGTTGGTAGAATCACCATGAGCTAAAACTTATACAACACCAAAAGTGATTCACTCACTCATCCACCCACACAACCTTCCACTCTCTCCTCCATACTCTTTATGGATGATCTAAAAAGAGAAATTTGAGGACATTGTTTTAGAGGGAGAAATAAGGGAAAAGATATTTTCTGACTTAAATTCCATTATTTTACCCAAAACTGAATCAGAAAAAGCAACTGAGCAATAGCACTGAACACAAATATAACACCATCACAGATTTGGATGAGCTAATCAGCTTGGAGCCATAAATCAGGGAGAGCCAGGGCAAACCGGAGCTCACTGAGGACAGAGAATATGAGTAGTGATAACGGAAGAAAGGGCTTAAGCTATAGGGAGAAGTATTAATACATAGTAATGGTTTCCACCATCACACTGGCTTGGGATTGGTGTCTGCTTATAGGGGTACTCTTTAGATTTTGCTGGAAAGAGCTGGGCATATGAGGAAAGTGCCCATATTCTTATGTTTGCTGGTTACATGGGAAGAAGTGTACTGAATCACAAATTTGCTTATGGAATTTTTGTTATGGAGACCTAATGCATCCTTAGGTCTACAATGGTAGATGTCCTCAAAAGGAATCTCTCTGTATGTGGAACAGCCTTCTAGGAAACAATTTATCTTAGCAGAAAGGAGAACTTAACTACATGAGAGGGTCAAAGGTAATAAATAATGGAGAGGAAAGACAAGGAAATATTTAAAGGTATGGACCCCTTTCTCTCTCCAAAGTCCATTATTGGAGCCTATGCCAGAAGTTAGGAGAGGAAGCCATGACAAAAAAAATAAAGAGGAGCCAGATAACATATTGGGATCAAGGCAATAAGTGCTATCTGGTATCCCTCTGAAGATGAAGTCTTCTCAACATGGAACACAGAGTGGATTGGCCCAGTAAAGACTATAAAAAATCCAATGATGTGTTGTCACGCTTAGGATCCCAGCCCTTTAGCACCACCAGTAATTTTGGCTAGTATCCAAAACTCCCTTGCTCTGATATCCTTTCATTGCTCCTCCATGGCAAATGGCCAACCAATAGGCAAGAATGCAACTATCCACCTCCTCTGTGATGGCACCAAGTTGTTGAGGACTGCCGGGGAAAGTCCCATCATTAGACACATTGATACCACTGTGAATTTGTGTTCAGCGCTCTCAACTGAGCCCTAAGTATGGATATGAAGTATCCCCTATTATGCTAATCAGTGTGTACTTGCCCTCTGCTATGGTGAGAAAGTGTCCCCCAAAATCAAATGTTGAAGCTTAATCATAAATGTGGTAGCATTAGCAGTGGGGCATTTAGGAGGTGATCAGGTAGTAAAGGTGGAACCCTCACAAATGGGATTAATTTCTTTATAAAAGAGGTTTTAGGCCTGGCCCTTTTCTGCCCTTTTGCCCTTCTACCATGTAAAGACACAATGTTTGTCCCTTCTGCCATGTGAGTATGCAGCAAAAATATTCTCACCAGACACCAGACACTGAATGGGGGGGAGGGGCTTTATCTTGAAACTCCCAGCCTGCAGAATTGTGAGATAATAAATTTCTGTTCTTTATAAATTACCCAGTTTCAGATATTATAATAGCAGGAATGGATGAAGACATCCTTCTTGTAATAATTCTCTCTCTACAATTTTCAAACATCTGATACCTCCTCATCCCCACTCTCTCAGCAAATGACCTCAGGTAATCCCCAGAACTCACAGAAAGAAGCCATCAGGTGAAATTTGCTTCAATTCTATCTTGAAGACCACAAAAAATCCTCAAATCTACACCAAATTTTTATTTTTTTTCCATTTTTATGAGCTTTATAGGAACCTAGCATGTGAGGTTGTCTCTCCTCCCCATCATCAATTATGTGCATCTGTTCTTTACACGTACATACGTGTATATGTGTATGTGTATGTATATTCTCCCTCAAGCCTGACTCCTATTCCCCTCTTCCAGTTACTATCCTAACTCATTTTCTTTCTACAGCAAAATTTCACACAGTTGTCTAAATTCACTCTCTGTAATTTCTCACATCCTATCCCTCTCCTAAACCTACTCCTACCATTTCACTAACACTGTTCTTTCCAGGTGATTAATAATTTAAACATCATTAAAAAGTATACTTTTTAAAGTAAACATTACTAAAGTATATTTTTCAATACTGAGTTTATCTCATATTTTTTTTGAAACAATCATTTCCTCTGGCTTTTCTGACCACTCTGCTTATTATTTTTTTCTTCTTTCTCTCTGAGAAAACTAGTCCCCGTTACTGGGTCACACTCATCCAAATAGCAGTTGGGTGTAGGAGGTCCTCAGGGCTCAGTCTAGTACTTCCTGTCCACTCACTTCCTAGGTAATCACTAACATTCTCACAGTTTCCATGACTACATGTGTCTCCAGCCCAAACCTGTGCCCGAGTCCCTGACCTATGCAGATCCATTGCCTCACCATTTGAGTGTCTCACAAGCACCTAAAACTTTGCTTTCCCAAAGAAGAATTCTTTCTCCTCTTCTGCTTCTCATGGATAGTCACGAGAGTGTGTACGCATCCTTGATCCCTACCTTCCTTTTATGACCTCACACAGCCAGCCATTCAGTCCTGCCAGTTCTACTTCTAATACGCCTCTTGTATCTATCCCTTTCTCTTCATGTCTGGTGGCACCACCCAAGTACATGTCTCCATCATCTTCCATCTGTAACAATATAACAAAAACATAATATCCTTCCAACTGGCTTCCTGCATGTAATATTGCCTCTCTCATGCTACCACTGATTCATTCTCTTCCTAACAGTCCATAGGATCCCTTTAAAATCATAACTGTGATGATGAAGCCTCTTTACTAAATCTGTTTGATAACTGCCTATTGTCTTTAGGATAAAGTCCAAAATTTGTAATGTGTCTTAAGACTTTGCTTGAATTGTCCCCAACTTACTCCTTTGTATGATTGTCTTCTTTTTAGCCCTGTTAAGCTTTCTTGAGATCCTTGAACACACTATGCTCTTTTTCTTGCGTCATCAAACAGGCAATTGCTCCTGTCCACAGGGTTCTATCTCTTTTCTGTGCCAATACACTCTCCGTGTCCTAGATTGAATGACCTCCTCTTTGAGGGAGTTCTCCTCACCATCACCATTCATTCCCCCAGTCAGGTTTTGCATACCTTTAGATCATAGTCCTGACTTTTTAATTCACTCCTGGTCCTTACATTAGCCTGAAACCTACTGAATACGGATGTGAATCAGGAGTGTTGGAGGAGAAGAACTATTCACCTTTGCCCCAGAGTTGATCTTACTCCAAGGGGATATGTTAGGTGTAAATGGAAAACTCCCTCCTGCCCAGTTGTCAAGAGAGGCCCTGGTAATTTGCCACATGGCCAAATGCTGTACAGATTCTCAGTTTCTCTTCTACTGAAGTGTGGTAGCTAGGCAACTTCAACAACATTTGGAATCCAACCCACATAAATCTCATTCCAAGTCAGGATAAAATGCCAAAACTTGTTGGTGTCTCTTGAGAGACACCCTCCCTAAGGCTATGAAGATGGGCCAAATGTCTCTGAAAAAATTTTTATGACTATTTATGCTTTAAGCATGCACAGGTGTCAGGTGTCATGTTTTATTGATTTAAGTATGTGACATAGTCAGAGTGTCTGATACAACATGTGAAAAGCTTGGATTTTCCTACTGTAAAATGAATTAAGTTACGTATAATTATCCTGTTAATAGGACATTTATTTGAAAATCTGGCTGCATATTACAACACTGTAAATTAAGCAAAACAAGCAGTCATTTCAAGAAGACTTCTCAGAGCATGACATTTATGTTGTAAGATTGGTCCTGTAAACAAATTTAAAACGTAATAATAAATCAAATGTCTTGTGCATATACACTTTGACTAAAGAAAATGGCCTCAGTGGATAACCATACAGATAATGATTTTAATATAGCTGCAACTACTGCAATAAGATTATTCAGATAAATGTTTATCTTTTCACAGATTCAAATTAGCTGAAGGTTGAACATAGCACTAAGGGACTACCTGGATATCACCAACATTAATACAATTGAGCTCTTAAAGACTTTTAAGATGCATGATGACTACTGAATGTTGTGCCTCCTCAAATTTCTCTAATGTGAAATGACTGAGTGCTTCCTTTTATTATTTTTTGTCTTATAAATGTGTATATAATACTATTAAGAGAAATTTTTAAGTATAATAATATTCATTGCCAGATGGATTAAACAAACTGTGTTTTAATTCAGAATTAACACTTCCCAGTTGGGGAAAGAGAGTGGTGTGATAGAATTGTTTGACTAGAGAAAATTCATATTTTCCTAGTTATTTATTAAGCAATCTAATCATCTGTTTTTCTTTTTTTAATCATCTGTTTTTCTACTTCCAATTTTTTTCTGCATGAAATTATAAGCACATTCTGACTGTCCTTAATACTTTTGATTAATCCAGAAAACAAGTGTTTTATTTCTGAATGTATACATTTTGTTCTTTCCCCAATCTATCCATAGTTGAAAAAACAATCTCATTATACTATGTGATTATCCTTAGTTTCCAAGAGAATTCTAGGCTGCGATTTGCTCAATAGAGCAAACATACTACTATAAAAAAATTGACTCTATAATTTTTAGACTTACAAAAACATATATTCACGATGACAACTTCTAAAAACATGTAACAAAGTATACAATTTTTAAATACAGATTCAATTTTTAAAAAATTCTTCTCTGACTTTTTCATGTAAAATTAACAACCAAAAGTTCTACTATGCTTTAGTATACACTTTAGATGGTTGTAGAATAAACATGTTTTGCTAAATCTGTTTAACACAGGCAAATAACAGTAGTTAATTTAGCAGATAGGAATTGGGGCATGTCTGTCAGTTATCTGACAGCAGGATCAGATCTAAGAAAGGTTTGGTGCCAAGTACCTGAGAAACTGCCTAAATACATTTTGGGCTTTGATTTCTGAACAGGTTTCAAGAAGTTCAATCCTGGGCCAATTATGCAGGATCATGCTTGGAAAAGAGGAAACTGCTTTAAGAGGAATTTGTTACTGTCATTTCTAAGATATCTCAGACAGCTCATTCAAGGACAGATAAGGTGTTTTGCTCTGAAGCAACTGTATTGTGCTGTAAAGCAAAATAGTCACAAGAACAGGATATGAATTCTGGCCCCCCAGATACGACTCCTCTGTACAACCTTGAGCAAGTCATTTAATGTCCCAGTCTCAATTTCATCATCCTTGCAAAGGCTATAACAATACCTGCTTCAAGGAATTGCAATCAGGTTCATATAAAATAATAAATGGAAAGTCCTTTTTTATTCTAAAGGACTCTGCTCATCTAAGAGATAATGGTTATTATTCTCCGTACAGTGGTCCTTGCTATGGTATATGAATTTATGACCTTGGAGGTTGACTTCTAAAGACCCATCTATACAGCCTACAACCTTTCCATTTTGATATTATAGGTATAAATAAATAAACACATAGAAAGCATCTGAGAACTGTTAAAATGGTAAAGTAAATATGACTTATTTGGAATGAAATGGATTTGTGCCCAACCTTTTGACTCTTATGCATAACCTATAGCAAGCTAAACTTTCAAGATTAAATACACTGGACAATTTGTTGGTGCTTATTGATTTGTCTTTCTTCATGTAAGAGATATGTCTTGAAATGTTACATACAAATTGACTCGTATTTAGCCATGTCGAAAGGATATTACTGCCAAGAACAGTGGCTCACGCCTGTAATCCTAGCACTCTGGGAGGCCAATTCAGGAAGATGGCTTGAGCTCAGGAGTTCGAGACCAGCCTGAGCATTGAGTGAGAGTGAGACCCCATCTCTACTAAAAATAGAAAAAAATTAACTGGGCATGGTGGTGTGCACCTGTAGTTCCAGTTACTTGGGAGGCTGAGGCAGGAGGATCGCTTGAGCCCAAGAGTTTGAGGTTGCTGTGAGCTAAGCTAATGCCATGGTACTCTAGCCTGGGCAACAGAAAAAGATGCTGTCTCAAAAAAAAAAAAAGAAGAAGAAGAAGGAGATTGTTATTTAAATTAAAGAAATGCTGTGGTAAATCTTTTTCAGAATAAAGAATTTTTCAGCATTAAAACATTATCAGCAAAAATGGTCTTATGCATTTGAATTTTTATATGCCTAGTAAAAGTGGGACTATAAACTTCACTTCTTCTTCTTTTTTTTTTTTTTACTTGTGAGCCTCACCCATGAACAAGAAGAAGTGTCTGTCTACATTGGACCAAGAGATGATACAAACGAAGAATTAAAACACCATCACTTGGAATATTCTCTTCTTGAATTCATTGTCTTAGCTGGCAAAACATTCTATCCATACCCATACCACCCACATAGCAGCACCCTTCCCTTCCGCAAGTGGAGTCGTACTCATGCTATAATTGAGGTACTGCTGTCTGTGTATCAGCACCTGAACATCAGCATCTGTGTGACAGATGCTGCCTCTTAACTGCTCCTCCTGGCCTGTATGCTCCATATGGTTCTATCCAAAGACTTTGGCTTGTGACTCCTCTTGTTTGTGTGTTTGTTATTTTTTTTTTGCTTACTCTAGGACTAGCCCATAAGTGTCAGAAGCTTCATTTATATGGACCTTTATTTCCCAACTTTTCCTTTGCCCCTTCCAATTCAGTTTTGTTTATAGCCAGGCAAGGGCAACATCTGCTCCTCAATCTGCCCCAACTTCAATGTCTCCTATCAGGGAAGATTCTAGGGTCTCCTATTGGCCCTGGAGTGAGGGTTTATAGAGTCTTGATTTTTTAAAATGGATTTCCTAACTCAAATTTGTTTTTAATTGAAAGTGACAGCAAGCCAACAAGAAACTAGTTGGGCCAAAAAAATAGAAACTTATTTGAAGACTTATAACCACAAAAAGAGCAAATACAGCCCAGAGTCCAATTGGGAATAGAAATTGCATTGTCTCCAGAACATACTACATGTCTTCTCTCTACATGTTGGCTTCATTTTCTTAAAAAAGACTTTCCCACCAGCAAGAAATATGTAATCTGGCAACTCTATGTTCAATCACTTAGAGTCATTACCAGAAAATGACTGACTCTTGCTGTCTCTTTTCCCAAATTAAAAAATCAGAGAGAAGATCTCTAATTTGGCCAGTTTAAGTAAAAGACTTATTCCTAGACCAATCAACAAAGGTCAAGTGGTAAGCGATATCACTTTAGATTTCTTTACTCATCCTTAGACCATTAAGTATGGAGAAAGACTATTTCCTAGTAGAAGAGAGTGAATGTGAGAAACCATTTTCACAAGGAGATGAGAATTGCTGGACAGATGGGCAAGACCTGTTCCCTGGGGTAGATAGTCAATTGACATATTATCTTTTGGCTTTCCTATTTTCCCCCATTAACTCCCTGCCTTTTGTTTATATTAAAGTTTTCTTAAGATCCAGGGTCAGCAATGGGGGAAAAAAACAAATGAATTTTTAAAAAAAGTTTTGTAGGAGAATTAATAACACTTTTTAAGTACTGGTCAATTTTCATAAATTTCTTCTATAATATTTTATTTCCTCCCCCAAAACAATCCTGAAGTGAGAGATCTCTATTCCCAGATAAACAAATTAATATTAAGCAATAATAAATAACTGCTTTAAGATGAGACAGCTAGCAAGGACTGCATTGGAACTAAAAACCTATATATTTTCAGTTGGAAATGGGAAAATGCAGTGGGTCTGGCATAGATAGGATTCATGGGGACAATTGTGAGGAAATAGTTGTTGGTGTTCAGGGTTCATCTTTACCCATCTATTCACAAAAGAGAGTTATTGTTTTTCAGGGATCATGTCCAAGAACAATTCAGACCATATTGCTGGATTATTAGTACAAGAAGTATAAATAAATAAATGTCCTTTCTTTTCTTTTGGATCTATTGTACTCACCAGCATAGTGTTAAGATGGAAAGTTGAGATTAGGGTGTAGACATATAAAAATGGGGCCAAGGAGACCAGGTGTCCTGCTGACTATAGTCCACGTTAAAGGCTTTCTCACGGCATTAGATGGTAAGAAGTCTCTATTGGGATTTGGCAGAAAGTCTTTTAACAACAAACAGAGTGATTTTTCCAAGAATATTCCTTTGGCATATTGCCTTCTTGAATCCATGGAGGTGCTAGCCAGCTATTGGAAGGATCTTGGGTCCTTGTCAAATGCCATTGTATCCTGAATAGTAATTTCCAAGGGATGGCTACACATACAAAACATGAAAGATGATAGGATACTCACTTTGTATCCACAGAATACAGTTGAAGCCCTTCTCTTTATCTTATTACATTTAACCCTCACCCACTATTTGTAGCCTTGTGCTTGGCTCTAGGCATACAAAGATGTGTCCCTTCCCACAAATTCACAGTATAGTGGGTGTACTTTGATGCATTCTTGAGTTCCGAATTTTAAATTAATTCTCAAGATAATTTTGTAATGTAAGTATTAAGTGTGGTGAGTACTTGGCACAGATCATGGGCCAGCTCTGATAACAGGCTCATAAAGTAGCTAACATCACTCCCCTATTGTAGATGAAAGAACTAGCCTGAAAGATCCAGGGCATGGTGAATAACTGGCCAGGGCAGAATTTGAGTCCATCCGCCAGGCTCGGGAGCCCACGCTCTCCTCCCATTACCGTATGCTCCCGTGCTAAAACTGCAAGTTGGAGAAGTCTTATCTTTTCCTTTCTTCTTCTCCCCTTATGAATTTGACTGAGATTTGGGAAATAAATCTGGAAATGTGCTCAGTGATCTGAGCACTGACATTCAATAGGATTAATTTGTTTCTGACACTGCACTCCATGTTTGTTCAAGCTTATGTTTAATTTATAAGAAAGTCGTAAAAGAGCATGGCCTAGATAAGTGAGATGAAATTGGAAAGTTTTTCCCATCTAATTTCCAAGCCTAGAATTATAACGAAATCTAAAGAGTCAATTTAGTTAATAAAAGTGTTCTTAGATGAAAAAATATTGCTGAATTGGACAGTAATATGCAAGTGAAATAACTCTGATGTAAGAACAATATTTTGATTTTATTCTTCAACTCGGGTATTTTCTATTTTAACAAAGAACTCCTTATATTATATTGATCAATATTATTATATTGACCAATTTTCCATTTTACTTTCCCATTACTTTTTATTACATATTTATGATCTATCTATCATGTAGGCAGGCAAAATACCATCTATAAGCAATACCACTTTAATTAAACTTCATACCCACTTGAGGACCCTAAAAAAAATTATTTAAAAATGCCCTAAGTATATAGATATTCTACAAAACTCTTTAATATAAATTGTCTTATTGAATCCTAAATGTGACAAATTTTGGTAGATTACATTATTATTCATACACAAAGGAGGAAATGAGATTAAGTTGGTTGAGCCAACTGTCCAAGGACACCAAGCCCCTAAGTGGTGGAAGAGAGATATGTACTGAGAAGGCTTGTCTCTGTCTTTCCCAGGATTCAGTAATATATTGCCACCATCCTTGGTCCATTGTTAATATGAGCCTCTTTCTTCTTCATCCACTGTGACAACTTTTGTGCAATATTTTCAACATTTCATGATCTCCTGCACATTCATTTAATATTCAGACATTATTACTTGAACACCTATTTTATAAAAGGCATCATGATAGGCAGTGTTGAGTACAGAGATTAACAAAACCTAAGCTCTGCCTTCATGGCATTTAAACTCCAGGCTATGAACACATTGCTTTCATTTTATTCAATTAATTTATACTGAATGTTTACAAAGTATCAGGCACTACACAGTACCACTCATTCAACAAACAAACTGGGAAATGAGCATTACTCTGAAGGAATCACCTTGGGAAGCTACATGCTCATTTTTCCCAAGTTCGCATTGCTCAGAATATTTCTGGAATACTTTGGAATTCGATGACTTCCAAGTATATTTGAGTTTTATCAGGAAAAGGCTACCATTACTTTATAATTACACCTTATTTTAAATACATATTATGTAATATTACATATTATATATATTATATTACATATATAATATATATATGTAACTACCTGGCTTGATCACTCACTCTACATACAAAAGGTGACACTGCATAACTTTTAATAGCATCAAAAAAGTTAAAATCTGTCCCAAAGGATTAAGATTTGCCACTCTCTAAGTGAATGTGTAGTTGGCTCTGAAAGAGGTATATGGAAAACACTTTGAACAACAATAGTAGCTTTGTTGAAATGTTTTTGCTTACTGCTCCCCACCCCTAGCTGATTACCTTAAGGACAATTCTTATTTACCTGGATAAATTATAGTATATTTATCTAAAAATTAAATTTGCAGTAATACAAAGAGAGGCTACTATAATTTACTTTGTTCTATATTCTTTTACATTTAGTCATTAATTTGCTTATTCATTCTATAAATGTTCATTGAATCTTCGCTTTGTGTGAGAGCCTGAACTATGTGTTCAGGACAAAGCAAAAATAAATAAATAATAATAATAACCCATGTCTAAGGTAATTAAAGTCTCATGTTCTTGCTTTAATAGTTTATGGATTTGCGTAAACATTCATCTGAATTAAAGTGACTTGGAGCAAATTTCTGACAACAGTTTAATTCCTCCATTTGAGTCTGCTTTATATTCTAATAAGCCTCAACTCTCCATTTGAAGGAAAATAGTAGAAAAGGAAGACAGAAAATGTTGCCTGGATATTTACCTAGACATGCTTGGGGGGAGTGCCATGGTTCCTGCATGTCCAGAAAAACCTCCCAGAGGAGCAGAAGGAGGAACTTCTCCTATTGCCCAGTGCCTGACTATGCCTAACTCTTCAAAGAGCTATTGAAGAGGGTAATCTCTGTTGCAGATTCTTTTTTCAGCAGCCATGAATATAAAATTCTGATCATCTTTCAAATATGCAGCTTATTTACATACTTCATTCCTTTCCATAACTTATTCTTTTAATTTAGAGAAATCTGTACTACTTGGATGGTCTCCTCTAATCCTTTAGATTTTGATGGTGTTTAAAACATGTACACACTGTAGCAGCTAGGTTAGGGCTGTATTAAATATGCATAACTACTCTGCAAATTAACCTCCAAACTACACAGGCTTAACCTAACACAGGTTTACTGTAGATCAGCAGAAGGCTCCACTTCACCTGGTAGTTTAGGAAATGTACAATCTGGATATCAGCGGGACACAGATGGCACACGTATGTGGAGACATTTAAGGACAGACTAATAAAGGCACCATTTACAAGGTATGGACAGGGTGAGGGAACCCACCAAAAATGCTACAGTATCTCAAGGCTAACAACAGTGGCCAGCCCAAAGGCCTTAAGGGGCTAAAGGAGAGTGCAGATACTGGAATCTGGGGACAGTACAGAGAGGGCTACATCAAAGGGGCAGTACAAGTTGCTCAAGAGGGGCTCAACAAGCCTGCAGCAGTTTCCCATGGAAGAAGTGGGGGATAAATGTCCTGACCTCACTGTATTCCCCCTTCAGTCTCCTGCTGGTGTTCAATAAGCACAACACGGAGCCAGAGGGGAAGGGAGCCCATTATACAGCACTTACAGACCAGCCTCTCTGGTGCAGAGCAGGGTGGAGAAAAGAGGAAAGGGAATCTGGAAGAGAAAATACTCAGCACTGAAAACAGAGTTGACCTGAGGCTCAATGCCTGGTACATAATAGAGCTCTATAATTATATGTTGAATGCCACTGGATTAATTATTCGGAGCTTGTGTTTAGAAAAAAATACAAACTAGCTATGCAATAAATATTTACCAAATTCATTCATAGAGCAAATGTAAGACATGGACTCCTCTGACTAAACTCCACTACCAATCCCAATCTTCAGGTATAAATGTTCACAGGTAGCTTTTTCTACTTTTGATACACTCCAGAAGAAGAGGTTGAATTATAGTAATCAATCAGCAGCTTTAGTTATTTGCAGTGACTATCAATGTGTCTTATAAATAGCTGACTTACAACAAACACCACTTTTGACAGAATTGAATGGAAAGTCCTATTTAATTTCTACAGTGTTATACATAGAGGAGAAGTGGATCCTCACTGTCCTTCACCATCTGTCTCATTTCTGGAGTGATAAGGAAGGAAATTGCAAGTGAACATTGCAATGAGAGCCTCAACATCAGTGCTTCCCTCAATAATAAAAGGGATATTGCTCTGTGGTAAAGTATGCCATGTGAGATAAGATACAGCAAATTTCCTTACCTTTGGCATCCTTTATTTGTCATGTAAACTTCATCTCTGGATGTTTAGAAGCTCAACTAAATACATGAGAATCAAATATCTTAGAAATTTATATCTTCAAATGTTTATGATGAGAAATGCACCAGCACTGTGCATGTCATCTCAGAAGACTAGATCAACAGCATCCATTACAGCAAAAATTCTGGGTTCTCAGTTAGTGCATTCAAGTTGCAAGCAAGATGGTGATACATCCATCAACTTTGTTATTACAAACCCATCTATCATGCTATTCACTGAAATGTGCTTGATTTTGCAAAGTAATAGATAACAGGAAACTGTCTGCAATATAAAAATCTAAAAACTTATTTACAATGTCGCAATAATAGTTTAAATCCCTAGTTCTACCTTAATAATATGTTAGTACTCCAAAGAAGCTTGGTATACAACTATTTTATTTTCAAATAGATCCATTCTCTTTGTCTCTTGTTTCCCATGACCTCCATGAACTGCTTAAACTTACAGGTCTTATAAAATGTCAGTATGCTGGTAATAATTTTCAGCTCCTATACTTGAAGAAAACATAATTTAATACTTTGCAGGAGAAAGGGTTATCAGTGGAACTATGTCTTTTTCACAAAAAGTGGAGCTCACTATGTTTAGTTGCGCTAGGAAATCCTTTCGTGAATTTCAAGATATTGACTGTCCTGAGTATTGCACACCTCAGAGATTTCCATCCTGACAAGGACAGACAGACACATATAGTTTCTTTTACGTTGCCTTGTGCTGCTAATGTCTCTACCAAGAGTGAGGATTTTTAAAAAAATTTATTTTCATAGATTTAGAAGGTGAGAAGATATTTGTAAGCTATACATCTGACAAAAGACTGATGTTTTTCAAAGGCAATGGAGGGTGGAGTTTGGAGTCACACTGAGCGTGAATACCAGCACTGCTGCTAGCAAGAAATACAACTCTGGGTAAGCTACTCAAACTCTCTGTGTCTTGACTTCCTGGTCTGTAAAATGAGAATAAAAATAGCATCTACTTGTGTGGCTGTTGGCAGGATTAATGAGCTAATTCTAGAAAAACACTTTATAGGATGAGATCCACATTCCTATTCCCTTTTTTATAACTCCGGCTTTGTTCACATTCCAGGTGTGGCTATTGTATTCACGGGGCAAAAAATTACAGGAAAAGATGTCTTCTAGCAGTGGAACTTCCTCACACATGTGATCTGCCCCTGATTAGGGAGCTGTAGGGGGTGGAAATGGTGTTCAGGACAAGCCCCTGACACATAGAATATTCTTCTCCTTAGATGTGTGTGTTCAAGACACCTTTATTGAGAACATGTCAGGTTGAATCTTATTAAATTGCCAACGGTCTATGTCTTAGTCCATTTTGTGTTGCTCTAACAGAATTACTACAGATTGGATAATTCATGAACAAAAGAAGTTTATTTGGCCCATGGTTTTGGGGGCTGGGAGGTCCAAGATCAAGGAGTTGCATCTGGTGAGGGCCTTCTTGCAGTGTCATAATTTGGATGAAGACAACACACGGCTAGCAATAAAAAGGGAAGAGGGCCAAGCTCATCCTTTTATCAGGAACCCACTCCAGTGATTGCTAACCTGCTCCCTTGAAAATGACATTAATACAGTCATGAGGGCAGATCCCACATGACCTAATCTCCTCTTAAAGGTGCCAACTCTCAACAGTGTTGCATTGTGAATTAAGTGCCTGACATATGATCTTTGGGGGACACATTCAAATCATAGTAGTCTAACATGAGTAATTTCATATAATTGATTGCAATATTATCACCTAGGCAAAAAGTAAAGGATGTCAAATTTAGCATAACAAAGGTGGACTCTGTCCTCATAAAACTAATGGTCTAAGTGGTGAGGCAGTCAATTCAACAAACAATGTGCTTGGAAATAACAAGTGGAAGGTGTTATGACAGGAAATAGCATTTACATATGAACCAAACCCAATGGGGTTAGGGTAGGGCAAGAGGCCAGGCATGTTCAAGTGAAATCTCTCCTCATGGAGACCAAATGTGTGGGTCATAAGAGGTTTAGATGCTGTATTAGCCTCCTGTGATTACTGTAACAAATCACCACAAAATTAGTTTCTCACAACAACACACTCATTAATTCTCTCACAGTTATGTGGATCAGAAGTCCAAAATTGGTTTCACTGTGAAAAATTAATGTATGTGCAGGGTCAAGTTCCCTCCAGAGGCCATATGGGGGAATCTGTTTCCTTGCCTTTTCCAGCTTCCAGAGCTGCAGTTCTTGCACTCCTTGGCCTGGGGACCCTTCCTCTGTCTTAAAAGTCAGCAGCGCAGCATTTTGCTTCAGTGGTCACTTGCCTCCTCTGTGTGCCAAATCTTCCTCTTTCTTTCTCATAGAGGGATGCTTATGATTGCATTTAGGACCCACCTAAATTAACCTGCATCCTCCAGGTTAATCTCCTCACCTCAAAATCCTTAATTTATTCAGATATGCAAAGTGTCTTTTGTCATCCAAGGTAACATTCACAGGTTCCAGGAATTAGTACCTGAATATCTTTGGAAGCCATTATTCAGCCTATTACACAAGGGCCGAAAGTGAATTAATTGCAGGAAAGGAAATTAATAGTTGTTACTAGAGGACAAATGAAGATCCAGTCTTACGCCTGAGCAAAGAGATTTTGAAAACTGTAACACCCTAAATGAAGATCAACCAAATAAAAAGGGAAAGGTATTGACATTTCCAAGGTAGATGGTACAGCCAGTTCAAACGCCCAGGGCAAGGAAAATACAGCATATTTAAAGACATTAAAAAGCGTTGCCTGGTTTGAGCATAGAGTGCAAGCAATGGTGGGGATGAGGTACAAGATAAGGCTATGGGGGTGTGCAGGGAATAGCTCATAAAGGACATGATAAATTATGCGAAGTAGACTTCATCCTAGGAGAATGAGAAGCCAACCATCAAAAGTCTAGAACCAGGGGAGTGGCTTGATCAGTTTCTGTGTTTTAGGAAGCTCTGTTTGCCATATAGAAAAAAAGGACCAGAGCCTGAGGTGATGGATACCCCAATCATCCTGATTTGACTAACTCACATTGTATGCCTGTATTCAAACATCACATGTACCCTATAACAATATACAACTGTTATGTACTCAAAATAATTAAAAAGAAAAGAAAAAATGGACTGGAGGTAGGAAGACCATCTCAGGGGCAATTGTCATTATCTATACAAGAACCAATGTGGTCCCGAATTCTGCTGCATTCTGGTCCTTGGCCCCTTGTTATAGTCATCCTAGTTCTAAAAACCACCTTTAAAACATATTTTAAAACTCAAATTAAATGTGGTTATCTCTCAACAAAATGATTTTTACTTCTAGTAAGGGTCAATGCATTTCATTTTATTAATATGTTGTCATTATCTACTAGGTAACAATGCTGTTAGGTCAAGTTAATAGCATATTTTAGCTCTAAGCTGAAAAAAATGGCTTTTATTTGCCTAAAATTACCACTAAACAAGAGAATCAAGAGAACCCCTTGGTAAAAAGCTAAATTAAGATCTTGACACTTCTTATGATTTATATCCATGATGCTCTAGTCTTTCAGATATAGCATTGTCATCATTATTGTTATTATACATCTGGAAACTAAGAAGTCTTTCAGTCCAAGAACAAATAACAGGACGAAATGTTGTTTAGGTGTATACAGTCATTAATCATGTAGACCCATTACATAATCTCAAATATGTATGTGTCTTCATTTGAATTTCCCACAAAATCAGAGCCTCAAAACCTGATTCTGAAATTTTGATATGATTTCAGAAAATGATAATATGGTTCCTTGGGAGTAGAGTCAACAGCAGTAAATTTCATTGTCCAGATCACAGGATATATCACAATAAAGGAATAAAATGAAAAGATGGGTCCAAGCTAGGACCAACAAATGATCAGGTCCAGGGAAAACAACCACAGATTGTGTCAGTAATATGATCAAGGCCCAAGGGATTATGGCAAACTCAAATCCTTTCTGGACAAGGTTCAATGTCCAAGGGGTGAGGTTCCTATGTAGAGGAGGGTCTGAAACCACCAAGATCTTTGAGTATGATAAAGAGTAAGGGGGCAGATCTAAGGTATAGAGTATTAAGGAAAAACAGCATTCTCATTGAGACCGGAAAGAGGAGGAAATAAACTTTCTTCTAGTAGCAACAGATTGAAAGGACAGATATTGATGGAAGAGAAAACTAGTTATTAAGTTGCTTCTATAGGGTAAAGATGGCAAAACGCTCATCTAAAACTAGATTAGTGAATGAAATTAAAGAAGAGGGGACGGGTTGAGAGACAGTAAAGAGAAAAATTCAGTGAGATTTCAATATAAATTAAATGGGGCTGATAAGTATTTGTCCCCTACTAGAGTTTCAGCTCCTGAGGAACAGTGACTATTTCTTTTTAATTCTGGGTTCTACAGCAACTGGCATATGGTGGATTCTTAGTAAATATAAGTAAATATTGCATTAAAAGAACAGGGTTTCTGAGTAGATAGTAATGTCATCCACCAAACTGTAACAGAGGCAAAGGAGTAAAATTATGGGCGAATATGAATTTGGTTGTGGACATTTTGAGTATGACATGCCCATGGAGCCTCCAAATGGATATATTTAGTAGGCAATTAGATGCAGAGCTCAGAAAACAGGTTCAGCTGGAAATATAAATTGGGAAATCATCTGCATGTGTGGTGGAGATGGTGGAAATTGTGCACGTGGATGAGCTCTCCTAGAGACTGTAGACTGAAAAGAGTTGAAGCCCAAGAATAAAACTAAGGAAATCCAAAATTCAAGGAATGTTGAAAAGGAGCACCCAAAAGGACTGACGAGAAGGAAGTCATGGAACCAAATTAAATGCTACAGAGGTAAAATAAAGTAAAACTTTTTAGTGGTTAGATGTAGTGATTGCAAACCTTAAGAGCAGGGGCATGGCAAAGTGGAATGGAAAGGCAGACAGAAACGGGTGAAGAAGAGGAGAGATGTTAAAACCACAGCCAGAAGTACAAGCTTGTCTTTCTAGAAGTTTGCAGCCATGGGAAGAAGAAAAACATGATAATAGGTAGAAAGAGACATCATGGCAAGGAAAAAGTTTGTTTTATTTTTGTTTTTGTTTTTATTTTTGAAGATAGGACATACTTGAGCAAATTTAGGACCTAATGAGAAAAGAGAGGGTGAAATTCAATGTGCAAAGGAGGGTATTTTCTGATAAAGTTTGGTGTCTGAAAGTTGGGCTGGGATGAAATGCAGAGCTTGCATGAACTTAAGGGTCTTGAGGGAGAAAGTCCCAGACACTGGGAAGCGAGGCAGGGTGGATACAGAAAACATGGTAGAAAAGGATGGGAAGGTAGGGGTTAAGGGCCTTGAGAAAAGTTGTGAAGGTTTCAATTGCAATGCACTGTATCAGCCAGGTGGTGGATCTGTTTGTTCTTTTGCATCCTCAAAGCATCACAGTTCAAGAGTACAGCTTCTTCCAGTAACAATGGGAAACAGATTTTCAATAACTCAATAGAGTAGCACACTCCTGGCTTCAAAAAGGATCATGAATGAATGAAGACAGATTTGGGTAGCAGAGCTCTGATGTTTTTTTTGTCAATGTTGTCACTTCATATACATAACACCAGAATATAAGTGAAATGGATGGGCAGTACAGAATCCAAGAAACTGGCC
>CAUYRT010018612.1:0-14282 GCA_963574885.1 Lepilemur ruficaudatus | reverse complement strand
GCTAGGTCGTGGAAACAACCCAAGTGCCCGTCAATTCATGAGTGGATTGTTAAAATTTGGTATATGTTTACAATGGAATATTACTCAATTTTAAGAAACGACAGTGAGCTAGCACCACTTATATTATCCTGGATTAAGCTTGAACCCATTATTTGAAGTGAGGTGACACAAGACCCCAAGAATGGGCCCCACATATACTCGCCATCAAACTGATACTGACTGATTAACACTACGGTCCTCAAATGGTGGTGATGTTCACTAGGGATTCAGGGGGTGGAGGGTAGACCCACATCTGAGGGATGGGGTGAGCACTGTGGAGGGGAGGGGAATGCTTGAAATGTAGTTGGGGAAGGGAATTAGGGGTCTTAAAAAGGGGAAGGAAATCCCCTAAAATTGTGTTATGTGAATAGCTGTACAACTTGGTCAATTTACTAATAATCATTGAATTGTACACTTAAAATGGAGTAAAGACATGATATGTAAAAAAAATATATATATAAATAAATAATAATAATAATAAATTTACTAGTCTCAAAAATTATTAAAGCCAACCTCCATAATATGCTGAAATAAAAAATTTAAAAAAATTATTAAAGCCATATCCATTTATTACCTTTAACACAGAAAATGTTCAAACTGAACCACAAGTTGATTCAATATGACAATGACAACACCCTTTGAACACTCTATATGATAGTTTTCATGGAAGTGAAATGATTTAAAAAAAAAAAAAACGCTAAGAGTCAAGCACAAAACTCTTTAAAAATGGCCAGTGGTAGATTCAAAGAACTCATCATTACAGCAGAACTAATGCACAGTATAATAATAAATTTGCCAGGGAAAGTACACATTTAACTCTAGACACAAAAAATAAATTTCTGAGAGGAAGACAAAAATTAGTGACTCTAGAGATAAAGGAGAGATGACTGGGAGGAAAAATTGGAATTAGACTCTGTCTCTGACACCAGAGCATACTTGGCTGGAAAACATTTTTTCCACTTAATGATAATCTTTAACAGTTATTGGAAACTCAGCCTGCTTTCATTTTCTTTTCCTCTGGCAAACTTCCATTCACTCTGGCTTTTACAATAGTAAAAATAAGTAAATTTGACTCAACAAAACCAAATGTTATTTTACAAGTACAAACTAAAAATCAACCTAAGGTTTGGCTTGTTATTTTTGAAATTGATGCTAATTTTAAGCAACAATTCAGAGACTCCCTGGAGCTTTACATGAGCTCATCAGTAGCAAAATAATTTTTAAATTATTTAAAGTGTTTTCAAGAACAAGAACAAAACTCTTTAAACTGCTAAACACTTGGTACATTCCACATGCCCACCTAGTGTTCTTATTACCCAGAAAAGATGAGAGTTACAAATCAAACCTCACTCCATGGTGATATTAAAGTCAAAATATCTGGTTCTTGATTTTCTGTATTGAGAAAACTATGACATCTTAGAATTTGATTTGGGATGCACAGGTAAGGTCTTAAGAGATGAATTTAATACTCTTGTAAATGCCTTACTCTAATTTTATCAATATATGGAACAACAGTTAACATTTTGTTGAGCAAAACAAGACAGTAACAAGGAACTTAAAAACGGAAGAAAGGGTATTAAAAATCAAGAAGCCACCCTCATGTTGTGATAAATATCTGCAGGCTTCAGCAACTGTCAGTTGAAGCAATTTGAATAGTAAATGTTTTCATGTCAGAAGAGAGCTGCACTGAAAGTCTTTGACACTGGTACAAATGTAGGAGGCATAAAGCTGATACTCTGATACTCGGGGACCAGCTGAGAGTTGCCACTGGGCCTGCATCCAAATGCCCGCTGTCTCCAGCACTTCTCTAACAGTGGACTAACACAAGAGCTGAGAGGAGGTCTGGGCCCCACCTTGGGCTGAAATGATGCACCTTACAAGGGAACATGATTTATGGCCCCTAGTAACCTAAAATCATATAATGTTCAAAGAAACAAGAAATGTGCAAAGGAATGTTCCTTTCCTAGAAAGGAAGCTTAAGGCCCCCCATGCACATTCCCACTAGGGAAAGAAACTGGGCCCCAGGGAGTCAAAAGAAATCCATCCCAAGAACCCACAGCATCATATAAATGAGATATTATACTTGATTTACCTTCAAATTAATTCAACTTTATCCAAGCACATGAAATCAAGATACTATAAATATGCAAATAGCCCCATGTTCTCCTTAAAGTTATTTTGCCTCAGTCTTAAACAGCTAAATTTATGTGTCCTCCAAAATGCAAAACTAAAGCATTGTAAGTGTTTTCCTGTGGCCTCCAGTGGCCATTAAGAGTGCTTGAAAATATACACAATCATATTTTAACAGCAAAATAAAAAACACATTTCAAGGACACCAGCTTTTCATCTAAATAGAGACAGCTATTTGCTTCAGCAAATACTGGGTCTTTTAGGTGACAGCGTTAATTTTATTGCTTTTTGAAATGCTATGTAAAGCATGAAACTTTACAATTTGCACATCAGGCAATTTCCATCTTTAAGTTTAAATATATTTATGTGATAAGAAAAAGTACATGCATATGAATATATAGAACTTTTAGAAATCATCATTTTTTACATTAGAAATTTCTTTATACAAACATCTTGACTTTTTAGAAAAAATAGCGAATGACAAGAACCCTCTAAGACGGCAGAAAATCCAGCTTTCTGTATAAGCAGTTTCACTGAGAGACATGAGTGATGGCAGACGAAGGCCTCTTAAGAATAGACTCAACAGAAAATGACAGCGGCTCACTCACTGAGAGTTTTGTTCCAACTTGTTTGGCTACGAAAAGGTCTTTTGCACATCTATCTATTGTAAATGTGTACTTCTGGTTTTCTTTGACTAAACACTCTCTGTGTTTCTTAGAGGTCTCTTCAAAGGCATCTTTGACAAATGGTGTTTTCAACTCAGGAGCTGATGCATCGTTAAGCGTTTGCTGGAATAACGAGTGGAATGGATTATGTTTAAGTGGCAGAGGGTGCTTGGTGTTTTCTTTGCTGATCTTGGTTAAGACGTGCCCTTGAGCTGCCAGGGAGTCCGTGTCAACAATGGGAGAAAAATTCCGTCGGGGTGGGGAGAATGCAGACCTCTCAGGGACAGCCTGATGACCCTGAAGGTCACTTCTAGAGGTGTGGACCTCGGGACTGTGAGGCAGCATCAGGGAGCCTTCCAATTTCGGTGGCATCATGTCATGCTCTACACTGAGTACATCCTGGACTCGTGCTCCCTTCAAGTCCCAGCTGGCCCCAGGCTTCAGGGCTTGGACAGAGGTGGTGGCATTTAGCAGGCATTGCTGGTAGAGGAGCGTGTCACTAATGGGGCCACACTTGGGCCAAACTAAAAATCTCGAGGACAAAGGATACTGTCTGTAAGTCGTGGCCACACTGACATTGGAAGAAATTAGTTCCATATTCCCAGACCCTGAATACTGCATGGTTAGATCAAGGCAGGTAGGCAAAAAATTGCAGAAATCCTCGCTTGGTGGTTCCACTGGGCTGGGGCTGTAGGCAGTTTTGTAGGGGCTATATTCAGGTCCAGGCACCATGCGGTTGGGCAGGAACAAGGCAGCAGCTTGGGAAGTTTCCAACATCTCCCTCTCTTTATATTCCCTCTCCAGCATAATGTTCTCCAACTCTTTATCAGCAAAGGCTCTTCTTTTCCTCATCCTGTCACTAACTGGGGGAGGTAGAGGGAAGGTCCCTCCTATATAAGTGTCTGCTGCAATGGGACGATAGCCTAAAATAAGCAAACATTGCACATGAAAGTGATTAACATCTAGGGAACAAAAACCTGGAAATCCAGAAGGCAAGAGAAACACTACAAATCAGTAACAATTATTTACAGTTCTATATCACTAATATTTTTATACAGAAAGCAGAAGTGGAAGTTCGGTTTAAAATAGTTTCCTTTTGGAGGAAGGATACCCATATTTAAACTTTTTGTTATTGCTGTTTTTGTTGTTTTAGGTTTGTTTGCTTGCTTGCTTTGACAGGCACACTTTATTGACTGAAATATTAATATTCTTCCCAGGCCCTCATACATTAAAAGACAATGCTACTCATCTTGCTTCAATTAACATTTTATTATTATCCATGTCATCTTTTTTCATTATTATAAAAGATATCTATACCTAGGGCTGATGTCACTTTTATTTTCTAAAGATGGCTCATTATGTACAGATTGTTACAGTTGTAGAATAATCCAAGGAGAACTAGGAAAAAAGAGAAAGAAAGTTAAAGGAGATTAGTGAATAGAAAAAGAAAAAAATGACTCAGGAAATAGAGAAGCATAGAAAATTGAAAAGAGCTGTTAACTAGTCAAACACTCTCTGCAGTGAACAATTTCACCAGGCCCTTTCCCCTGACCACCAGTGCAAACAAAACAAAAAAATAGAGGTAGGGGGATGGTATTCCCTGCTATACTAAAAATATAAGGCATGTTTCCCAAGCTCTAATCATGTTGGCCAGATACCAAAATGGTTAAATAAGCAATCATTAGACCACAGATTAAGTCATCACATGAATAGGGACAAAGTTAAAAACAAAGATTAGTGTAACATAAATGGAATTCCTGGCTGCATAAAATACTTTGAGTATTTCATCATCCCCAAGCACTCACCTCTATCAAATTTGTTTGAAGGATCCATTGTTATATTTGTGTTTACATAGTGACAAACCTATCGTACTCATTTGCAAATAAAATAAAATTTGAAAATTAATGTTTCCATCTCTATGGTAAGTTTTGCCAGGAAGTTATTTACTTGAATTTACTCTTCCATTTAGTCCTCCCACTTCTCAAATTGCTTTGGCACAATTTCAGTTTATCAATGTGGTCCCTATTGTTATAAATCTGTTTATCCAGTATGTAACCAAATTCATTTTTAATTCATGAGAAACCACTCTAAGGTCAGAAGTACACAACACAGGGTGAGACAAGAAGGAACTTCAAAACCTGCCCAGAACCAACTAACGTCAGAAGCCATACAAGGAAAAAACAGAATTCAAATGTCTACTTTTTTAAAAAGTCTACTTTCAACCTGAATTTCATGAAATGGCAGTGATTAAAGCAAACATAAACTTTCCTTTAAATTTAAAGAAATATATGAAAGATAGTAATATTATTGAGCAGGTCAATAAATAAATTCCACACCCAAATAGAGATACTTAAAAAAAAATCAGTAATATTTTCATAAAAATTAATGTATCCCCAAGCTTTAGTGAAAGTGAAAACACGGAGAAAGAGATTTCACTATTCAAATTCAACCTCCACTTCCCTTGATTCAAAATCTTTTTCAGACTCTATAACCTTGACTGTCAAAAATGCTAAAATGAAGCGTGGAATAACAGCAATTACCTGGATAATCCAGGGAAGAAAATAGTACAGTGAAAAAGAGTGGAATCTGAGGTTGAACTCCCAAACTAGAGGTCTTTATAGGTTGAGGATAGCTGTTAAACTCCTCACTTGACTATTCTAGCTATTCAGTTCCTGCTACAACTAAGTGTTTGGTCATTTTATTTTGCTTTGTTTTGTTAATTTATTTATTTCCTTCCAGGACATCTGCTCCAAGATCACTTGGCAGTGTATCTCTGTATGTCCTTCATGCTGGGGCAAATTTCACATGCACTCCATGTTAACTCATTAATCATTAAGCAGACAACAGAATTATCAGGATTCTTACACTGATAGTGACAAAAACCTCAGCAGGTATGTGAGATTCATTTTCCCAGGTCATGGTTTCCTTCCTAGAGGAAAGTTTTCTTGCATAGGGGCTGTGCTAATTTTCTCTGTATCCTTCCAGTTTTAGTATACATGCTGCCAAAGAGAGCACCTAGAGCAAAACTCCCTAATAGAAAGCACCTTCCCCTCACATAGCACCCTCACAGGCTAATAAATATGCCTGAAAAAAAGAAATATGCTTGAATCATGAGAGTTATTCAACACAGTTTAAAAGGCTAAAGGATAATTTTACCTTCTAAAATGCTTTTGGCCAGCAGACTGGGTGCCCTGACTTGCCTCTGGTACACAGCTTTGCGCTCGAAATTATTCTGTTTCCCAGAAAGCCCCTTCTTGTCCTGTAAACACAAGAAACATAATCAACAATGCTCTGAAAGAAAATGTGAGAGACAAGGGAGAACGCAGGGGTATCAGCAAATCTTCTAGAAACTCTTACCAATCTAAATGTATTTATTTTCACATCCCGTGTGAAAAATTATTCCAAACAAATTCAGATCAGCAACCCTTAATCCTAGGACAATGAGCTGGAGGCTTTCTGAAGCTGCCAACTGGTGAGCTGGGCCCCTGGCTTTCCCTAGCAAAGAGTCACCCCAGACTCTTCTTTCACAGAAGATCTGTGGCCAGAAGAGGAGGGACATCCCAGAGAAAGTGAAATCCATGGTGGGGCAGACAATAGGAGCCTGTGCTGGAGAGAGTGCTGTGCCGAATGGCTTCATCGCGGACACTCACTGGACTGACAGAAAGTGCCCAAAGCCTGTTGTTAGGCAGTGACTCAGGGCAGGTTTCTCTTTGTGGGAGGGCGGGTGAGATGGAGTGCTTGCGGGGTGAGGGGAAGATGCGAGAGTCTCCTGGGTCTGGCCGCAAACTCCAGATTGTTTACTGGACATGAAAGTGAACAAAACATCTTGGAGGCCTCAGGGAATGCAAAACAAGGATACTCCCACCCATGCCTCATGATTCTGGGCCCTTCCACACCTCTGTCCCACCCAAGCAGGCCGGGAGAATGCTTAAGAACGCAGGGCCCGCCAGAACCCATGGGGAACAGCCGCGGGGGGAAGCCGAGCCCAGAACCAGGACCAGGTCCACTGCACTCCTGGGGGCTCTCAGGAGGCTTTCCCATTGGGGGTTACTGCCTTTAGCATGTCTGGTGATCCACTCTTCAGCTCCTCTCCGTCAAAAAGTAAAATCAAAAATCCTCCCTTGCCGGGCGCGGTGGCTCACGCCTGTAATCCTAGCACTCTGGGAGGCTGAGGCGGGCGGATCGCTCAAGGTCAGGAGTTCAAAACCAGTCTGAGCAAGAGTGAGACCTTGTCTCTACTATAAATAGAAAGAAATTAATTGGCCAACTAAAAATATATAGAAAAAATTAGCCGGGCATGGTGGTGCATGCCTGTAGTCCCAGCTACTTGGGAGGCTGAGGCAGGAGGATTGCTTGAGCCCAAGAGTTTGAGGTTGCTGTGAGCTAGGCTGACGCCATGGCACTCACTCTAGACGCCATGGCACTCACTCTAGACGCCATGGCACTCACTCTAGCCCGGGAAACAGAGTGAGACTCTGTCTCAAAAAAAAAAAAAAAGAAAGAAATCCTCCCTTGTCCTCAGTCCGGAAGGAGGCCTTGTAAAGTCTTGCTCTCCATGTGCAGGCACACAAGAAGATATCAATTCTGAGGTTCACGACCCTCCCTTGTAAAGAAAACCCCGGCTCTCATCACAGCTGGAGTCCCACAGTGGGAGGCAGCAAAGACCCAGCTCTTAGAAAGTTTGCCGGGATAGTAGCTTTGGGCGGTATGATCTTAGGCTACAGGCACCTAACTTCCCAGGCACTTTTTTGTCTCATCCATAAAATGGGTAGCCTGTTAGCATATTCCGAATATTTCGAAAGGCCAGGTGACAGCAGAAGCACTGAGTGCACCACCAACTGCGCGGTTCTTCCCCTCCCCACCCCCCCATCAGCACCAGTACTGCAGTGAGGAGCCTCCAACTGGACGCCGTGTCCTGGATCAACAACTCTCCTCCCCGCCTCGCCCCCAACACCACCAAAACAAACTTTTAAATATAAAAAATAAATACATAAGACTATTTTCTCATCCTGTCCCAGATGGGCCTCCCTGCCTTCCTTTTCATACAAAAACTTTTCTGCCAAGTGCCTCAGTGATGCGATGCCCACGGCTTTCTCCCTCCCGACCCTGCAAGCCGGGGCAGGCAGAGAAGCGTCCTCACAACTCTTCCGAGGAAGTGCCAGGAGCCGCAAGGCCCTGGGCCGCGGAGTGTGGGAGAGCTGCCCGTCCCCTCCAGCTCCCCAACCTTCACGGTGGCCCAGGATGCCTCGGCGAGGCGCGCCCCAGGGCCGGGCGGGTACGCACCTCGGTGGCCTGCTGCCTCCGGAGCGCCACCTGGGCGGCCATGACGCGCTGCCGCTCCACCACCAGCAGGCAGTTGGCGCACTGGCAGTCGCGCCAGCGACAGAAGCGCTTGTGGCCCTTGAGGCAGGACACCACGCCGTGGTTGCGGCAGCGCGCGCACTTGGGCGTGCGGCTCAGCTTGCGCGGCTCCGCGCCGCCGCCTGCGTTCGTGCCGCGCTCCGGGGGCCCGGCCCAGGCCGGCAAGGCCTGGGGCGCTGGCGGCGGCCTGGGCGGCAGTCCACCCTGCTGCTCCTGCTGGCCCGGCACCCCCGGGGACGCGCCCGCCTCCTCGCCGTCGCCCTCTTCCTCCGCGTCGTCGTCCTCCTCGTCGTCCTCCTCGTCGTCTTCGCCGTCCCCGTCGGCCGGCGGCAGGCTGGGCCCGGGCGGCGTTGACGGCGGCGCCCCGCAACTGTCCTCCTCCAGCTCCAGGCTCTCGACGTCGATCTCCCAGTCCCCGACCGCCGAGCCAGCCTGCCGCTCGGCCATGGCGCTGGGGCCTCTCTCGGGCCTGCGCTCGGCCACCCGCACTCTGGGGACACAGAAAAAAAGACCCAAGGACCCACCAGCCGCCGTCAGGGACCATTCCTGAGTCTCCGGCCCAGAGCTCTTGGTCAGCCCGCCTCAGGCCCCTTGAGTTACCCTGCTCTCTACACGTTCCTCACATCCGGGCCACACGTGCGTTTCTTGTTATCTCTAGGGCCCCCAGGGATCCACAACCCAACAAGGGTTTTATTTTATTAATTCTGAGTGCTCTGTGAGCACCTGACCTTTAACCGCAGCCTTCTCTGGCTTTACACAGACAAGTCCCTGGGTAACTCGCCGATCACACACACAAAGTATTGTGTCCAACCAGGCTGACCTAGGCCGCTTGTCAGGCTTCCCCATGCCCATCATGGTATGGCCAAGATGAATATTAAAATGTCGCTGGAACAATTCCTTTTGATTATGAGGGCCCCTTCAGACCCAGTACCACTCCGTGCTTCCCAAATGCCTCTCATCATCCTACACCACCACAAGGTCTTCCGCTGGGCTTGAAGAGATCTTTTCATCCCCCCACCTCAAAATAATCAACTGAAAACCAAAGTGTTGCTTTGGGTCATTAGGATCCCATAGGGACACTGGGGACAAAGCTGCAGATGGCAGTCCAGCATCAAAAGCACTTGGACCGCACAGGGCTACTTGGTTCACATCTTTACAGCAAGACATCCAAGTAAAACAGAAAAGATAAGGAAAGATGATTCACGCCCTTTGCCCTCCCTGACACCCCGAGGGGCATCACAGCACTCACCAAGACTTTGAGGCCCGGGCTAGAGGCCGAGTCAAAAGATATCCAACTCTGGGATGTGGCTCTCAGGCTGCTGGCTGTGCATGCAAACAGAAATCGGGGTTGCCACCCCCAGACACGAAATGGGGGCTGACAGCTGGAGGCCCCGAGCGAGCCCTCTGGACGGTGGGGGCGGGAAGGGAGGAGACGGTAGGGAAGTGGGGAAGAGGTGAGTCAAGTCCTCAGTGACCTCGCCTTGTACATCCCGAACTCTGCAAAGTTCTGATCGGTCCTCTGCAGCCTCGGGCGCTTCACCTCGCTGAGGCCGCTTTCGGCTTCTTCTGACCCAAGCTGGACGAGAAAAGTCGGGCCGCCCAGCCTGGCTCAGACCGCGGGTTCACTCGGCCGCACGCAGCGGCGTCCGGCGCAGCGGCACTACTTGCAGTCTCCAGTCACCGCTTCCCTTCCTAGTATTATCCGCTCTGGCCCCTGAGCTTTGCGCCCTCTGATTGGCCAGTTGTCAGGCGGTGTGTACGCTGATTGGCCGAAGCACGCCGGCCGCGGTCGACGCGCTCCTCCCCGCCTCGCTCAGCCAGAGTCCGCCCGCGGGGCCTTCGGTGTAGCGGGGTTGGCGGTCCAGAAGCTAACACCGAACTGTGACTGTTCCTACGGGGCAGAAGTCGCCATTTATCTCGCGGACTAAGAAACAAGCAGCGACACACTCTTAGGAATCGCTTTGTTCACTAGAGAAGGTAATAATCGACGAGGCAGAGATCAGAAAGGCTAGCATTGGTCTCTACGTTATCAGCACCACCAGTATTTCTGCGACTCAATCGTTAACCCAGAGTTGGGTGCAGAAATGAGACCTCTGCAATGGGGCGCACGACGGCATCTTTCTTTCTCCTGTAAGAATAAATCAACCGTTACCTTGCACCACAGCGCCTAGTTAGCACACAGATGACCTGCAGATATTTTTGTGTTTAGCTCCGCATATCCTCAAAGTGCGAAATAGTTCCTCATTAACCTTCACCCAGCCCAGGAGGCAGGTGGCCACGTCAACTACAAGTCACTACATTTTTCTACTATGTCAATTGCTATTAATTTGGGGGAGAACGGAAATGCATGCCATTAAGAGATTTAGATACATTTACTCTAAGCATGCATTTAAACAAAGCTCTTTAAAAAAAAAAAAAGATGACTGCTTTTTAGTGTGCCTGAATGTATTTATAAATAAAAGGGACTTTCTACTGTCTCCCTCAAAAATCCTTCACAAAAGTGTTTAATAACAAAATTAATTTACAACATATTGAAAGAAGGAGTGAGTCCCCCAATTCAACGCTGCATTCTACTTCTTGAACTAAATTTTACATAACATAAACGCTTCTCTAGTTGCACCTGTAAATAATTAAGTCCTCTCAAGTAGGATCGGTTTAGGAGACAGATTAGAAAACTGGGTGTCATTGCACTGAGCACATAGTAGGCCCGGAATATTTGTTGAAGAGAGGAAATTGCTGAACTAATTCCACGTTTTTTCTGAGCCTGTCAGAATGTTAGAAGTGAACCTGGCTCCGCGAAGTGGGAACAAAGGAAGCTTAGGAATTACTTTGCGCCCTAAAAAACTAGTTAGGAAAACTAACGCGACCCTCTAGAAGTACAGGTGTTCTCAAGCGACGTTGGAAAGTTATTCCCGGACGACTGCGACTGCCATTTGTGCAGGTGCTTCTCCCCAGAGCCTCTTGTGAAGCCCAGTGAAGGAAGTAGAGAAACAGTCCTGTTTATTCTGGACTGATCTTCAGTCGCTCTAGCGTCTCAGAGGATGACTTGGGAGCGGTGCGCGCTCGGACGTGGGACGAAGGGTCAAACAGACCGTTAGTGCCTCTCCCTTTGCACCACCTAATAACACCACTGAGTTTTATCTTTTGTAGTTTCTTATACACGTCAAAGCACTTTTTTAAAAATTTATGTTTGAGCGTTTGAATTCCTGACAACAGAAATGTGTTCTTATCCCCGTTTTTCTTTTGTTTGTTGTTGTCGTTGTTGTTTTTTAATGACGCAACTGAGGTTCGGAGAGGACCCAGTAGTTTCGGAGAGAGCGACAGACTGGTGAGCACCTTGGTCCTAGGTCGGCCTCTTCTCTGAAGAATCTGAAACTTCGTGGAGCACCTCGCTCCCAGGCAGAAAGACTCACAGTGGGCTTGCAGATTTGGGAAGGGTTTTTTATATTATTATTATTTTACTTGCCCCCTCGCATTCCGTCTGATTTTAGTGCCTAGCATTGCTAGCAGTCTTCCTGTAACAGGACCCAGCACGTTTTTATCAAATCATTCTGGTCTTCTCAGCGTCTTCCCCTGCTAGCTGCATTTCTGCCTTTGCAAACAAGTTTTTCAGTGCTCTGCTCCGCAAAGTGCGCGCAAGCTCTGGGCCAGTGTGTGCGCGCGGTTGGCTTGCTGGGCTTTTATTCTATTTATTGCTTTTATGGCACGGGTGGGGGGGTAAGAAGATGAAATATTAGCCCTTCACCAGTTATTTCAAATATTAAGAAACAAAATCAAGAAAGTAGGTTTGCTAGCTTTGGGTAACTAGACTGAGGGAGAGGGAAACCAGGAGGGAACAAGAGGGGGAGGGAGTTTAAACGGCGGTTTCCTAAACTGAAAGTAAACAAGGACCCGAGCAGCTCTTGAACTAGTTCGAATTTTTTAAACTGCTATATAAGGAGGAAACAAGTTGGATTTGTGTACAATAAACCACCCGGCTTAAGCCAAGACGGAAGATGAGACTGGAAGAGGGGGGACGGCGGAGCTGGCTCCTGGAACTCGGAGCCTATGACGAGGACAAGGCCCTCAGAATGTGCTGGCAGAGGCTGGCAAGTCTTCCCACTGCGTGCCCATCGCCCTGATGTGGGAAAAGCAAAGTCCCAGTGCTTGCTAGAAGACCTGGGCCTGCGGGTCCCAGGTGGGTGGACTCAGGATCAGTTCCTCCCCGGCACTTTCCCCCTTCCCCTAGCAAAAATCGTGCACAATCCCACTCCATATCCAGGTACCCTCCTGCCCTACCTTCCCTACACACTCATCTGCTGTTCTTGGGGACGTGCTGTAATCGGGATCCAGGACCCTCCATCCTTGGGCTGGGAATGCCTCCAGGAAATCAGGATCCTACCAATTGCTGGAAAGTGAGGTAGTGTAGGGGGAGGTGGGTCTTTATCCTGGGATGAACTTAAGAAAGTCTGAGAAGCTCCAATATTGTATGCGAAATTCCGTCCTTTGGGGGGGGAGGGGCCGCGAGGGGAAGATGATCATAGCTTGGATCGGATTGCGAAAGGAATCTATGGCTGGTCAAACTGTTCGGTAAACTAAATATTCATGGGAGTCAGAGAGCCTGGGTTCGAACAGGTTGTTGCACTGGCTACGTGACCTTGGTCAATTATTTTTCCTCGATTCACTTGCCTCATCTGCAAAAGGGGAAGAGTAGCCTCCCTTGGCCCGGCTCGTTGCGAAGACTCAGTAGTGAGGACGGTCCGTCTTCACATAGCAGGAGCTCGATACAGACATTCGTTTCCTCCCGAGGCGGCCCCGCCGCCGCGTGCCTCGCAAGCTTGACTGAAAGGCCAGGGCGCTAGGAATCCTGCTCCCGTATCAAGGTCCCTCCCTTAAAAGAGGTCAGGCCGTGACTGAAGACCTGGTGAGGTGAAGAAACAGAAGTCCTTTTGGCTTGTAAACCGACACCGAATTACAAAGTACAATTCCGGGTCCCTCTTGTAAATTACAAAGCAGCGGGGCCGCTGTTGACTCAGCCCGGGTTGCTCGATGGGGACGGCCAGCGGGGTTTGCTTCTCTCAGAGCTGGCCGGAGCGGGGCCGGCTACCCCCTCGGCCTTCCTCTCTCTCCCTTTACCCCAAATATCTCTCACTCTGTACCCCTTTCCGTCCCGGCGCTGCTCTGACCCACCTGGTGAGAAGCCGCCTTTTAGCAAGTAACGCAAGCAAACCTGAACAAAAAGGCAGGAGGGAGTGTAGTTCCTTCCCCGACCCCCTTGATGAGGGTGGCTTTTTTTCCTTCCAAACACCCTTCCAAAAATTAAAAATAAAGTAAAATAACTAAAGGAGGGAAGCATGTTTCCAATTGGCTCCCGCTCCCCGTCCATTCCTTGCGCCAGTACCACCTGGTTCTCCCCGAAACCTGGCGTTGCCTGTCTAGCGCTTGGCACAGAGGCTCGGATCCCGCTCAAGGGCCCTGGGCTTCTCCAGCCTGGCCCTGACACCTCCCACCCCGCTCATTGAGCTGGTCGTGGGAGTTAAGCCTTGCCTGAGCCCTTTTCTCCGCGCCAGGGCTCTGCGTGGACAATCGGGCTTGAGGACCGAGCCCGAGCTCCTCAGAGCCTGACAGATGCGAGTTTGAACGCCCAATCTGCCACTCCTTGGCTGGGTGAGAGTGAGGCGGATCCATAACCTTCCTCTGTGCCTCACTTTCCTCAACTGCAAAATGTAGACAGCCTGGCAAGGTGACCTGCCCATGCTGAGCATTCAGTACTTGAGAGTTGTTATTTGTATTATTTCGGTTTTGGTTTTGTTCTGTTTTTAGAGACAGGGTTTCGCTCTGTTGCCCGGGCTAGAGTGCAGTGGCATCAGCCTAGCTCACAGCAGCCTCAAACTCCTGGGCTCAAGCGACCCTCCTGCCTCAGCCTCCTGTAGCTGGGACTACAGGCACGCACCACCATACCCGCTATTTTTTTTTTTTTTTTTTTTTTTTGAGATGTGGTAGCTATGTTGCTGAGGCTGGTCTGAAACTCTGGCCTCAAAGAATCCTATCGCCTCCGCCTCCCAGAGTGTTAGGATTACAGGCGTGAGCCACTGCCCCCATCTCCCC
>CAUYRT010018610.1:0-20350 GCA_963574885.1 Lepilemur ruficaudatus | reverse complement strand
TCTGATTCATTTGGCTGGGGTGAGACCCAGGCGTGTTATATATTTTTTAAGTTCCCCAGGTGTTAAAAGTGAGCAGCCAAAACTGAGAACTAGCGTCTGAACAAAAGGAATCAAGGAAGCCAATAAAAAGATCCAAACATACCTGCACTCATATTTTATCACAGCCCTATTCACTATAGCAAAGATATAGAACCAACCTAAGTATCCATCAATGGAAAATTGGATAAAGAAAATGTGGTGTGTGTGTGTGTGTGTGTGTGTGTTTGTGTTTAATGTAATATTATTCAGCCACAAAAAAGAATGAAAACAGATGTCTTTTACATCAACGTGGATGGAACTGGAGGCCATTATCTTAGGTGAAATAACTCAGAAACAAAATTAAATACCACATGTTCTCACTTATAAGTGGGACTTACATAATGTGTACACATGAACACAGAGTGTGGAATGATAGGCATTGGAGACTCAGAGGGTCGGAGGGTGAGAGGAGGGCGAGGGATGACAAATTACTTAATGGGTACATTGCACATTATTCAGTGATGGTTACGCTAAAAGACCAGACATCGCCACTACGCAATATATCCACGTAACAAAATGGTAGTTGTAACCCTTAAATTTATGCAAATATTATAAATAATAAATAAATAAATTGAATACATTTTTTAAAAAATCTTAAAGAATGTTTTAGCTAAGAAAGACCTTTCAGCACACATCAGAGTAGACCGCTTAAGCCATCTCTTAAACAAAATGGGTGTTAAATGTTGACCCACATCTTATTCAGTTCTCTAACATAACATTTTTTTTTAGGTTTCTAATGAGAAATGCATCCTGGAATTAACTTTATAGGAAAGGTCCCCTTCTTTGTTAAGTCATTACAAACCCTGTGAGATAATGATTTCCTTTTTCAAAACCGTATCTATGAATAGTAGGAATGTCTGTTTAGTACCTAAGTAATTCCACAATGTCTTCCTCCTGTTTTCAGTAAACTACTTTTCGGCAAAGAGCCAAGCAGGTGTGCTGGCCCAGAAAGGCGGTGGATGTGTGTTTGTGTTCCAAAGACAAAATACATACTAAGAAATTTCAGTATAGTATCACAGTGAAAAAATTACAGGATTGAATAACAGATCAATATGTTTCAGGTTCTTGCATTCCCACCTTAGAGCTCTGAAAACAAACAAACATATGCAACAAAACGTCTTGCAATGTTCAATAAATATAATTCCCTTCCTAATTCATCCAGCTACCTAAGAGCTACATTGCCACAAGTTTTATGGGCAAAATTCTCTGGCCACAATGAATAAAACTAGCAGTTTATAAAAATCATTAAAGCCCTAATAATTGAGGTAAATAGCATTCAAAATAAAATTACAGACTGTTTAGAAAATAAGAAGTAGCATCATAGGTGTTATTCAGCACTCACTATATTTCAATCACTGCTATAATTAGTTTGCATATATTACCTCAATCCTCTTAAAAACTGTGAGGTGGATATTATTACTTTCCTTTTACATTTAAACAAATTGCGGTACAGAGATGTCAAGTAACTTGCTCAAGGTCACGCAGAGAGTAAGAGATGGAGCTGGATTTGAAAACAAACAATCTGTCTTCAGAGTTTGCATTTTTTCACTAGCATGCTGTATTTAGTATCAAAACTTATAAGATTATCAAAACCATAATAAAAAAACTATGGCTTTCATTCTTTTTTCATTCCTATTTTCATTTAAAATAAAAATAAGTGAACCAAGCCTTTACACAAGAAGATGGGATTAAAACACAAAGCAAATCTAAAAGAGTGAAAACCAGAGTTTTTCGTCTTAAAAGAAAAACCGGAAGTGAATGAATTAGAAAGAAGAAATACAATATAATTAAAAAAATGAAGATTTGGACTTTTGGAAGAATAAAGAGAAAACAAACTTGAATACCTAAAGATAGGACTAAGAGGTGTTTTTAATAATAAAGACTACTTTATACATTTCTGTGTGTGCAGATTTGAAAATCTAGATGGAGTAGATGTTTTGAAAGGGACATATAAGCTACCAAAAATTGAGTCTAGAAATACAAAACTTAAGCAGTCATATTATCATGAAAACCCTTGTAAAATTTCACATAGAACACTCGCTAGTTTTTTTTAAAAAGCCTTTGCAACACTTGACTCTATGGAAAAATTCTTTCAAAGTGTCGAGACATTTCCATGTCTGGAACAGAGAAAAATATAGAAAGCCATTCAGTTCCTTTTATAAAGCTAGCCTAACTCTGATTGTAAAACATGGCAGAGAAAGGAAAAAAGGAAGGAAAGAAGAAAGGAATGTAAGAAGAGAGAGAAGGAAGGTGGAATGGAAGAAAAATAAGAGGGAAAAAAGGAGAAAATTTAATTTAATTTATAAATGGGAATATAAGAAGTTAGTAAAATATTAATAAATTGAACCCAGCACTATATTTAAGAATAATAAATAGACCAAATATTTTTTCTGTAGGCACATTGGGTTAGTTTAATGTCAAGATTTCTGGTATATAATCCATTACATTAATAATTCAAAAAAGAAAAAAACTCCTATAATCATCTAGTTACATGCCAACAAAGATATGCCTAGAAATATGAAGATACTTTATTAATATGATTATAAGTATCCATCTCAAAGAAATAGACAAAAATCATACTTTGTAATGAAACTGTAGAGCATACTTTTCTAGAATGTGTTCTCTAAAATAGTAAACCCTCTAAAGTCTTGAAATACTCCAAATTAAATTTCTATAACAAATAAATCTGGGCAGTATTTCCTACTGTGACCTCCTCTAGAAGATTCACCAGCCACATACACACAGGGTTAGAGAAGTGTTTCCTCAACTTTGTAGACCTTGGAACCCTTTTCCAAGATCATTTCTTGGGATTAGTGTTCCTCAGAGGACATCCTGGAAAATAAAGAGTTAGAAAACATAATGGGAAGAAATTTCATTTACAGCAGTAACATATGTATGAAATAATTAGGAATAAACTAAGCAAGTAATGTATAGGATCCATATGAAGATAAGTACAAAATTTACCAATAATCTCTTTAAAGACTTGTATATAGAGAGTCTCATTCTTTATTCCTAGATAAAACCGTTTAATTTTTATAAAAAAATCAGTTCTCCGCAATAATTGACAGATTAAATATATTGAACCCAAGAGGCCTTTTTTTCCTAACTTGACAAAATGATTCTAAGGTTTGTCGGGTGGAAGAAATAATTTAGAAAATCCAAGGAAAAATGGATACTCTGATTTATCAAAATATATTATAAATTTATCATAATTAAGACAGTATGGCTCTGGGGTAAGACATCAGACATCAGATTACAGATCAAGTAATGGAATACAAATTTGAGAATCAGAAGCAAAGTACCTACAAGTAGTTAGCAGCACAGCATAGTGGCCAAGGGCGTGGGCTGTCAGTCATAGCATGTGGGTTCCACTTTCAGCTCTGCCTCTTATTAGCTACGTCGTCTCCAGCAAGTCTTTAAACCTCTTTGACCATCAGTTTCCTTGTGTATAAAAGTAGAAATAACTCTAGTACTTAACTCATATAATTAGCATAAAGTCATGAAATAATGTTTATAAAATATACAAACTGGTACATAATAAGCACTCAATACATATTTACCATTATTATTATGAAACAAATCAATAAATTTGATCACATAAAAATTAAGTATATGAAATCATAAATTTAAGAGGAAAATGGAAAATTTACATAATAGTAAAAACTATAAAGATTCCTATACAAGATAATCAATTTTTAAATCCTCAAAAATAGGGAAAAATTAAAGAAGCAATAAACATAAACAAAAACCAAAATATAAATGGACCTTGAATATATAAGAAAATATTTAATAATAACCAATGAGTTACTTTTTTCTTTTATAAAATTGGTAAAAAAAAATTCATGATTCCTATTATTAGAAGGAGAAAGTGATACTTTCAAACATTCCTAGTGGGAGTATAAATTGGTAGGTATAACACGAACTCTTTGGAAGGCAAATTGGTAATATTTATCAAAAATCTCAAAAATTGGCACATCTTTGACATTATGATTCTCTGAGGAAATCATCGCAGATGTGGGGCAAATTTAGTTACAAGGAACTGAAGTGGTATTGTCAAAGCCGAACCAAAGGAATCATCTGAAGTAATACTGTGGGGAAAATCTCCATGCTGTACTACCAATAAGTGAAAAGAAAACATTATAATTCAGTGTTTCAGTTTGATCACTCAGAAGGGACAACACACAGAAACAAAGACTGAAAAGATGTGCGCCAAGCAAATATTTAATAGTGGCCATTTCTCAGTAAGGGGTTAAGGACGTTTGGTTTTTTTACAATGTGATTTTTATTTTTTAATGCTTTTCTGAATTCTCTAACTTGATAGAATGATAAAACAATGAAAATATATTTCTCCTTTAACTGAAAAAAAAATCTTTTAAATTGGTATGAAGACAAAAGCGAGATTAGTTGAGTCTACTCTAGGGAGTGAAATCTAGACACAGTTTCCACTGCAGTCATGATACATGTTACACACACACCCACAAAGCTACAAATAGTACTCATGGGGTTTCGATATTAATATTAATATACAATTTCTTCTCCCAAGACTCCTATTTAAAATAAAACTTTTGTTACAAGCGCACACTCACTGTAGTCGAGAGTGTTGAAGAAAACTGATCTGTTCTAGCATGGGGGCGATTTCTGGTCTCTCTTTGGACATCTTCTTGCTGTGTTTTCTGTGTTTCCCTTTTTCTGTGTTTTCTCTTGTTTTTGTCTCAGCCCGTGTCCATCTGCACTAAGATATTGCTTTTTTCTGTCAGGGTTTTAATTGTTAATTGCAGATAATTTAAAGCCTTTAACTTCAACCAATCATATCTCAGATTTAAAATGAGTCTTATAAACTCCGCTGTGAGAAGCTGCTTCCTCAAAAGTGCTCTGAGAACTGCCCAAACCTTGCTAGTTTTTAACCAGAAAGGGCCATTTTCAACTTGGGCGGAGTCGTGCAGCTTTCTGTCTTCTGACTCTTTTCTGTGCTTTAGTGGTGGGAGGGTTGTTTCATCATCCTCTGGGCTTTCGACAGACAGAATAACTTCCAGATTGGATCCAAGGAAACAAACTGGGGAAGAAGGGGAGCAGGGAGTTCCGTTGGCGCTTTTACTCTCTGCAAAGTACAGGAGATATTTGAAACTTGTCAGGTGGACTTTTACTGGCTACAATAGCAGTGTCAGTGACATTGACAAAAATATGCATTAGGAAGTGCCAGAGAAAAAAGGAAATGGGAGATTTTAGTTTTCACCATTTAATTTTTGATGAAATGGAGCCCAATTTTAGCAGAAGCAAGAGGTGGTATGTTCTTCATTGACAGAACTTAAGGAACTAATTTTTGCCCTATTATCTTGGGATGGGAAAGTGGGTGGAGGGAGATCACCGTTCGCCTCCTGCAGAACACGTGTGGTTGGCCAAAGACAAAGATGCCTGTGCTTCCACGTTAATCAGCACACAACTAAGTGGCATTCTAAATTACCCAGAAAGTGTCCGATTTATCTCCGCAGGAGAAAGAGACTAGGATACAAGCTCTAAGAGGGCAGGAATTTTGATCTGTTTTGCTAATTAATACCTTCAGCACTACGATCAGTGCCCAATCACAGAGTAAGCCCTGGAGAAATGCTTGCTGAATGAAACAATCCATTTCAAACATTTATTATTATAAACAATATCTACTCTATTTCCCGGGGTCAGGATGTGTATTTTTTTATACTTCATTCTCACTGTTCTAAATAACTGATGTGCTGAATATTGACCCAGAGGAAATAATAAATCACGACATTCAGGATATTCCGTTTGCTAAGGCAGGAAATCAAACTAATAAGTTTCAGTTTGTGAGTAAGGGTTGAAGTGAGGTGACTTCAATTCTCAATCAATATTTTAATTAAAAGGCATGTTAGACAGGACTCTTTGGTAAGAAGTGACCCAAACCAGCTTACACTAGCCCAGGCAAAAGGGAGAATTTATGGAGTCCAAGAAAATGTGGAAAAACCAAAGTGTAAAAACGAGAGGCATGTAGCCAGACCACACTGGAAACAGAGGCCAACACCGCACCTTATTTGGGCTTGCAGTCCAGCTACTGGGTGTCTGTTTCATTTTCACTCACTGCAGATAGACTCTTTCCATAGTGAGACACAGGACACAGTGGTTCCTGGACTTTTTTTTGCCATACAATTCTCACCATCTAAGAGAAACTGTTAACGTTGGTTCTAGATTTTATTTAAATTGCTAGGAAGGATTCTGATTAGATTGGCTTGATGAGATCCTCACCCCTGAGATCAAACAACAATTTCCAGAAGGATGAGGTAAAATAGGATGATGAAATTTCCCAAAGAAGATTTATGAACAAGGAGTGGGCAGTTTCCAGGAGGAATGGGAGAGGCGCTCCCGGGCAGATCATCCCATCAATGTCCATGGCACTCAGCTGCTGCCCCATCCCTGCTTCTCTACAAAAACATGACGTTTGGATTCCTGTGCTTAACCTGTGTCACAAAGACAATTTTGTCACCTGTCCATTTCTTATGCAGGCAGCCTATGTGATGGAGGCTGTCACTTAGCCTCAGGAATGTCATGTCCATGGCAGATCCCCTCCTTGGAGCTTTTGTCTGTTGAGATGGAGTACTCTGACCTCTTGTGATGGTTCTTTTCTTTTGTCTCTGACATCCAAACAAGGAGTGGACTTCAGCACTTCAACTTCTTTCTTTCTTCACTCTCTCCTCAAAAAATCGAATACCCAGCCAGTTCTTTGAGCAACTAGTTAGGCATGGAGAACATTAAGTTAGACGTGTATTATTAGCCCATTACCAAGAACGGTTACATTTTGGAGAATAACAGTTCAAACAGTTTGAGTTGGAAAAAGGTGCCAAACCAAATCTATTTGTAGTGTTTAACCTAAGGACATCCTTAAAACCATTGCTCACTTTCCATTTTTTTCCTCTGTTTATTTAAAGAACAAAGGTAAACATTAGATGTTCAAAGGAATTAATAAGAAGCCTATCTTTACAAAGTAAACCTGTTAAAATAGGCTTTAAAAGAGATCAACATAATTAATCATCATGCATTGACTGTGTAAGCGCTGATATAATATAGAAAATACATCTTTAAAGCTCCACTCATGCAAAAATAAAAATTTTAATATCATGTTGCCTTAAAGAATGTATGATGGATTATTTTAAGACCATTATAGTAAAGAAAGCCAGAATTTAGAACTTTGGATGCTAAAAAGTGGCTGCTTCTATTTAACCCTAAAATCACGTGGAATTGTGAACAAATGTAATAGGATACAGTTGGATTTGTTATGCAATATTTCTTTATCAATTGTCTAGGCCTTATGTATTGGTCTAAAAACTAAAGTTTAAATATTTATGGTATTGTCTGCTAGATATGCTATTTTCTGGTAGAAAATTCCCATAGTCTATCCTCGAGAAGTGCCTAAAATTGATTTCTGTTAATTTTTAAGTCCATCTAATAAATCGTATGTGTTTTCTAAAAAAACAAAAACTAATAAGTTTGTATTTTCTCCTATCAACAGCTGACACCCCAGGACCTACCTTCCCAGAAAATACTTCTCTCCTTTCAGTCAAGCATCCCCACACACTCTCTTCCAAGTTATAGCAAAATAGTCAACTAAAATTTGTTTTATTTTGAAGCTTTTATCAATTTAGGGGTGGGGTAAGGAAAGAAAATGAGGAAAAGGTAAGGGTGAGGCTTTTAGAATCAATCTAATCTACATATTCAAATTTTCAATAAGCATATACTTCCAGCATCTCTCCAAACTTAATTAACTTCATTATTTTCTCCAAAAATAATCCCCCCAAATTATTTGTTTCGTGTTATTTTATTCTTAAGAAACCTTCATTTTTACCATCTCTGGAATTCTTATCCGATTCATTTCTTTTCAAGAGTGAGTTAGGAAACATGGCCATCAGACTACATGCAGTAGCCCGTTCCTCCCTCTCCTGGAGACAAGGGCTTCCTCTCTCACACTCTGAGCTTTGCAATTTTTTCCATCCACCTGAGCACCTAGCATGGCTGGTGCATGGCAGGTGCTCTCATGGGTGCCAGGTCCTTGCATTTTAGAAAGCAAATCCTCTGCTACAACCCCTCCCGCCCCCTGTTGGCAATTTCCCCTCCCCCAATCAGCATAGCAAATGATCAAAATAAAAATGCAAGACTTATGTCAATGGTAATAAAAAATTGGTTAGTTGGATGTATTCAGACTTTGTAGGATGTGAAACTTACACAGTTTGGGGCCCTCTTTTAAATACTAATAAGATGCTACTAGTAGCATAAAATATTACAAGTACAAAATTAGATATGAACATGAATAGTTACTTTGAATAAGAAAATATACCAAATTTCAAACTTTTTGCTGACAAATACCACGAACCTCACAAAATCCAGAAAAACATGATAATGTTTTGATTTTGCCTAGCATGTTTCTATAATACTTTATTCTTCATATTTGGCTGCATATTTTTTATTACCTCTTTGTATGATAGCAATTTTGTAATAACATTTTTATAGAGATATTATGGAAAGATAATTTAGGCTTCTAATAGAGTGGCTTAAAAAATGTATCATTTATTTTACAGAGAAGTTTCAGAGTCATGGCACATCTGTGACTTCCTCTGCAGTTTCTTGCACCAAACTCTTGAAGAATTCTGGCTGTTGGATCTCCAGGCAGGGCCCCCAAGGAGGCTGCTGTAGCTGGTCCAGCTCCATGGCATCCTTGCTGCTCCTTATTCACCCTCCCAAGTCCCACCTTCCTCTGTACCAAGTCCTGGGGGTTTTCGGAGGGGCTGTAAGGAGACTGCAAAGAGGGAGCAAAATTGCAAGTTCTACTGATTCTTCTTGGTCACTGGAGACAGGGGGTACAGTAGGTGGGGTTTGTGCTGGCTGCCAATGGCAGCCCCTCGTCCCCAGGTCTCAGAGGGTGACCCCTAGACCAGAGCAGTGTTTCATGCACCAGCTCAAGGCCCTGGGTGCTGCTTCCTCCCTGCATGTTTGGGGAAGGCTCCAGCAAAGTGAGATGCTGCAGCTTCATTAAACTTTCCTCTGAGAAACTATACGGATCCTTTATCAGCAAATCTGCCAGTATTTATGAAGATGTGGAGAACCTAGTGGAAAAGGGAAGATATTAATAGTTCAAATTTATTAATCACCTGCTGAGTAAAAAATGCACAGATGACATAAATACACATTTATATGAGGAACTGATTTCTTCATTGAGTGGAATTCGGTGGGCTTGGAGCAAAAAAGTCTTTGCACCACTTTCCAACTTACTCTGTTAGATTTCCTGTGCCTGGAGGATTGAGTGGATTCTTTATCTTCTCTGGTCACTTTCAGGTATCAATAAACATTCTTATTTTCAGAAATATCACCTCAATCCTTCATGATCAATTCTGAAGTCCCCGTAGCTCTAGAAGTCAAAACTTTTCTGATGTTTGTTACAAAGTCATTAGGTGGCGAAACCTGACATGAACTGATGGGAGTCTATTTGGAGTCATTCAGCCCTGCCTTGTGTGGGTAATAATACATTTTGCTGCAGAAATACTAACATGGCTGATTACAGAGTGCTGCCCTACAGCCACTGATTACAGAATATGCATTACTTGCCCTTCCTAAAAATCAAAACAGTTCTGGGTTCTGAAATCTCTCTGGCCAAGGGTTTTGGATAAGAGACTGGGGACCTACAGTGGAATTGTCAGTCTGTTCTAATGTCCAAATTTCAATTTCTCATCCAATTCAAAGCTTCTCTCCCTGGCCAGCAGAGATCTGATTTGGGCATTCTGTGGAGCAGCGATGGGGATTCAGGGAGTGGCCCTGCTGTTTGGGAATTGTTTTTCTGTCTTTTGTTTTTCCTCTCATCCTCCCCTACTCACCTGGAAGTCTCTGACTCCTCTGGGGTGGGGTGAGAGGAGGATGGAAGGTAACATCCCTGGTGCCACTGTGATTTGGGCTTGGTGCCCTCTGTGGCTTTTTCCCGCGGTTCTTCAGAGACAGTCCTCCACTTGGATGCTCTTAATGCACCTCCGCAGGGAGAAATGAGCTTAAGAGCACAGAAGAGTTGGGGCAAATCCTTCCTGGATGGTCCAACAGTCCTATTTAGAACAAGGGGGCCCTTGCTACCTATTGTTCTCAGCTTTGGAGCATCAACAGAAACAAAGAAATGTTCCATTTACAACTCGTTAACACATCCATTATCCCATTTTTAATGTTCACAATTAATCTGTAAAATAGGAATTGCCAATTTTACAGATGAAAAAGCCATGGCAACACAGCAAAGTAGAAATGAAAACTCATACTTATTCATGCCTGGAAGGTGATTTCAAAAGAAGGAAAATTAAAATGCTAAGATTAAGAGAGCAAAGAGCACAGGAGGCTGTTAAGAAAATTTGTACAGCAAGGAACCTAGAAAGGTGGATTTGAAGGAATTTGTGTATCTTCCTTTTATGAGCAACCAGCAATAAAATAGTTTCTTTGAAGGTCAAGGGAAATATTTGCCCTAAGTAGTATGATCACAGGAGTAGAAAAGCAGTGCAGATTCTTAAAAATCACATTTAGACAAAAGGAAAAAAAGGCATGAACAGAAACTACACGACTATGTCTTCTGGAACTTTCTGTTCCCACTCACCACTCATCAAAATCCAGAAAAATCTGTAAGCTTTAAAAGTCAAAAGTGGGTTTGAGATCCACTGGGATGAGTTAGAAGCCTCCATTGTGCTCAGAGTGGGTCTAAATTTGGAAATAAACTCAGTCCCACAGATTCATTATACAATTGGCACAACGAGAAGAGGAACTGAAAACTTTCCTTGTCTGAATTTCTCGCTTCTTTTGAGAAGGAGACTTAACGAGAAAGGCTGACATTTCAGAGGCATAGCTTAGCTGAGTTTAGAAACCGGGGAGTAGGCGGTTTTCAGAAGGCACCTGTAAACACCATGTAGATTAGCTGTGGGAAATGCGTGAGAGTCCCAAGATGGCATGAAGAGAAACAAAGAAGAATATTCTCCTCCCACCGAGGGGAGAAAAAAATGTAGGACTCTAGGGCGGCAAGGAATGTTTCATTCACTCATCCATTCATTCAAGAAATACTTACTGAGTGTTTGTGTTTGTTTGTTTGTTATTGCCAGGACTGGGCACTGGGATATTGAAATAAACGAGATATTAAACAAATAAGTCAGAAATGGGTTTATAATTATAAACCAAAATAAGTGCTCTAAAGGACAGTATGAATTTTTATAAGAGAGTGTAACAAAGGGAACTGACCCATATAGTGGGAACCAAGGCTTCCTTGAGGAACTCACACTGGACAGGGACTCTGTGTGATGAGTAGTAACGGGGGCTGACATTAATTGATCGAGCCACCTTCTAATTGTCCTACATATATAAATTTGTGAAAGCCTCACAACAATACTATGGGGTGAGCATATGTTCTTGCCTCTTGCTGGAATGTTCTTCTTTTCTATTCATCCACTTAATGCTTTGTAGAAAGGCAGCAGGGTGGAACATAGGCTATGAAGTCAGACTCCTGGGTTTGAACCCTCGCTGACCCCACCAACTTGCTGTGTGATCTTGGGCAAGTTACCTAACCTCTCTGCACCTGAGTGTCCTCATCTGTGATACTGAGACCATGATAGTATTTACATGGGCTGGAGGAATTTAAGGCAGACTGGTGAAACTGGTGGAAGACTGGTGTGAGTTGTGGCTAGAAAGGCAGGCAGGGTGCAGATCTTGAATTTAGCAATAACTGAGTGCCCACTACGTGACTGGTCCTGCACTAGAATGCACGTTATCTCAGTAGAGTTGCTTCTCTTCAAGGAAATGCTCATTAACCACATTATTGAGTGAGTAAAATGCAATTGTGCTCCTTTAAGGTTGATTGCATACACTGCCTTCAGGCTAGGATCCTTCTTCAGAAAGGGCCTGTGCCACCTGTACAGCTCTCTGATTGTTAATTAGTCTCTTTTCTCAGCCATTTCCAATGGCAGAGCCTTCTGGGTTGGAGCAGAAGAAGCCCGTACAATTAGTTGGAAAGCAGGAGCTTTGCACTTCGATTGAGGCTCGGTTCCCATACCCTGCCATGTTTCAGGTCACGTGAGCTTGAGCAAGTCAATTCCCCTCCGAGAGCCTCATTTTCCACATACGAAGAATATGGTAATCAGAGCTGCGTCTCCAAGTTGCTACGGAGATCAGGTAAAATAACATACATGAAAACCATTTTTACAGTCCATAACACAACACATAATGTTAGTGACCAGTTATTCATTGAGAGCTGAATTCTGCTTGCCCCCTGCTCTGGTCATTGTGCTGGCCCAAGCTGAACACACCCTGGAGTAAGGGGGTCCATTACCACATAAGATGCCACCTCGGAAAGGAGGGGTGGGGGCACAGCTGTCCTGACAACCTTTCTAGCTCCCATCTAAGAAGATCTTTTTCTCCCTGGGCTGAGTCCTCTCTCCTTCCACCTCTACTGTCCTGGCGCTCATTCCAAGGCTTTCTGCCAGACATCGGAACTTCTCTCACACAGGTGTGGGTAAGCAAGGCTTTACGCCTTCATGGAGATGGCTCTCCAGAGGGAAGTAAATCTCTACTGCATAAATGGTCGTTCTGAAATCCTCAGCATCAACACGCCAAATCTCTTTCTCGGTCTCTTTTTGCCTCATTCTCTCTATCTCTATCTCTCACACACACAAACCACACAATTTCCAATGACTGTCACATGTGGCCTTAAACTGTTAAACTGTGAAGGCAGAAACCCTGTCTTAATCACTGAATCCCCATTGCTCAGCACAGAGCCTTACACGTAACAGAAGACTAGCAAATGTTTGCTAAGGAAGTGAATCATTGAATGGATGAGTGACTGAAATGACCAGCACAGCCCTGAGTGTTTTCAGTGCTGCCAAAATGACTTAGACATTAAGGCACAGCTTGTGAAGACTTTTATTTATACATATGTGCCCCTTGGCACCTGTCTTGTGTTCAGCTGGCATGGAGTTCCCAAAAAATTCAATTGGGTGATACTGATAGAATCCAGTAAGTATAAAATAATCCTGAACAAAGTAACATTTGGCATCATTTCTTCCTTCTAACAAGATGAAGAGCAAGAACTAGATGCCTGGAATGTGACTTGAGACTCCCTAAGTATCTTTCTATAAAAGTTGGCATTCCATTCAAGTAGTGCAGCTTGGGTAAGGTCAACCTCACATGCAGATTCTCATAACTTTGTAGGAACCTTGTAACTTAGGAAATAGTATCTCTGAGTGTGTGGAGCATTGTGTAGCTTGTTCCTGAAAGACTACAATGAAGTAAGCTTTGTTGATACGGTGAGCACCTCGATTTGTAGAAAAGGAAATACACAGGGCTCATTACTACTGGTGTGTCACAAACTAAGCAGGAAGTGTAGACCATTTTATGTTAGCAGAAAATGAATAAAATGCAGTGGTTGACATTTTATTTCCAAAGTGTCTAATAAGCTTCCTGCCAGTGATTATTGGCTGGGGGAAGAGGGCAATTCTTGGAGAGGAATCTGGCTCTGGGTAGGGAAGTCTCAAGTGTTTCTGCTTAGACATTTTTTTTTTTGCTTAGGAGCAGTAAATTCCATAATGATTGTGTTGGTTCCTCACTTATTAGGGAATAGGACAATGGTGTGGGTAGACTATGAAATGCAGGGTGCCAGGATTTCCCAATGTCACTACAACGGAGACGGTGGAAAGGAAAGAGATGGGAGCTCACAGATGCTAGAAAGATGAAGGAGTTCATGTAGGTTCAGTTCTGCTGAAGGTAACACAGAAACCACCCAAATTAAATACAGGTTTAGAATCCCTAATCTGAAATCTGAAATGCTCCAAATCCAAAATTTTTGAGCACCAACATGATGCCACAAGCGGAAAATTCCACACCTGATCTCATGTGATGAGTTGCAGTCAAGATGCAGGTGCACAGCATGGCTTACTCAGTGTCTCCAAGGGCAAAATAAAACTACCTTCAGGATATGTACATAAGGTATACATGAACCATAAATGAATTTCATTTTTAGAATTGTGTCTGATCACCAAGATATCTCAGTATGTATACGCAAATATTCCAAAATCTGAAAAAAATCAAAATTAAAAACATTTCTAGTTCTAAGTATTTGAGATAAGGGCTATTCAACCTGCGAGACGAACAATAGATAGAATTCATTAAGGACTTACTGCTTGCCAAGCCCTGGACTTTAGATGCGTATAAGTGAGACCATTTATATCTCACGACAGCCCTGTGAGGTGGCTTTTATTGTGCCCATTTTACATGTAAAGAGATCAAGGCTTAGAAAGTTTAAAAAAACTTCCCCAATATTCCACATCTAGTAAGTGGAGGATGTGCGACATAAACTTGGGCAGCTGACCCTATAGCCTTGGCCATCGCACTGTAATACTTTTCCGGATTAGAGCAGAAAAGATTTAAGATACTCAATCTGTAAGAAAATTAAATACAGGGCAATATACCAATAGTGGAATTTTCCAAGCTCTTAGTTTTTCTTTAAATATAGTTCTAGTCTAGGAACAGGCTTTTCTTGTACACTAGCTTCTGTTGCCTCTCATCTGTGTTTTTAATAATGATAATTGGGATCACCTTGGTTCAACCAGACCTTCTGATTTTTAATTACACAGCACCTGGAAACCTGAAAGAATGTACAGATTCATCTTAGCTCCCGGCCGATGCTTGGGATGGTTTGCATTGCCCTCAAAAGACAAGCAGTCTTTAGTGCAGAAGTCAGGAAATTAGGCATTAGACCAGTCCAAATAGTCCTGAAGTTAAAATTGGTCTCTAGCCCTCTGTCTCTCAGACACATAAAGTTCATTTCTCTTCTCTTCAATCTATTGCTGCTGTGGTGTTGTCAAAAGCATGGAGTAGCTCTGCTGATCCTGGAATCTTTGCAGTTATGTTTGGGAGGTGTGAGATTATCTTGACTCGTCCTTCACCTCGACCTCAGCATGGCCTCCCCGGACTTTCTCAGAACCATGAGTGTGGTGTCATGTGCCCCGGCATTTGTCTCTCATAGCTGCAGATAACCGTCTATTTGCATGAGTGACCTTCCTCACACCACAATCCTCTGCTCAGTATTGTACCTCACAGGAAGAGAAATGTCAGTGGAACTGATATGAATAGAGAAAGGACCAGGTAGCAGGTCATTTTGCCTGTATCTCAAATGATGCTAAAATGTCCTATATCAATGCAACCGGAAGCTTTCAACATTTTTTTCCAATTAAAGATTTAAGAACAACGTGTTTGGAATGCGTGTTCCAAATGGCTTGTCAAAAATTTGAGAGCCACAGCCACAATTTGCAAAGAGAAAATGAAAACAGTTGTGATGGTTTTAATGAGGGTTCTATGAGTGAGTGAGTGTGATGAGTGAGCAAGGGCCCACAGTGGGATGGCGTCCTGGGTAGGGTAGACCCAGGCAATGGGAAGTGGTCAGTCTGAAGGGCCTCAGAGGTATGAACACCGGGAGAAGCAATAAGTGTTTGTGCTTAAAGGAAAGGGCCCAGGTAGCCTTTGGGCCCATATGGCTTTTGCTCAGATAAAATCATTGGGAGGAAGGAGGGGGTATGTTGAGTGCCTTTATCAGAAAGAAAAGCAGAAGCTGAGGTCTCAATGGCCAGAACAGAAGGCATCAGAACCATGAACTACACTCTAATAACCACCACTTTGCCAGTTTCCTAGCACTCCATCTCGGTGACATCTTTAAGGTGAGAAGAGTCTGGCCCCCTAGGCCTGTCAAAAAGAAGAGGCCTTAGGAAGCCAGCCCAGGCTAAGGGCCTCTCCACACAGCAGCAGTTCAAAGACCCTTTGATGGATCCACAATGCTGGTGGAGAATAGAAAGACAATGTTTTTGTCCTTGACATGCAGCGTGATAAAGAGCTCAAAGTGAAAATAAGAAATCTGATAACGAACCCAAAGAGCATTTGAGCAATTTCCTATTGTGAACTTTGAAAATGTTGAGTCAAATATAAAAATGCCATTTATTATCTGGATACAAACTCCTTACACTAGAAAAAGGATTTTTGTTGTTGTTGTTGTTCTTGCTGTTTTTGGTTATTCTGAACTTCAACCACAGGCAGATGGAAAAATACTATTTGCCTAATGATTAGAAAACTGAAAATGTGAATTCCACTCCAACATCCCACCAGGAACTCTAAAAATAAAAGACAAACCAAAAAAACTCCTCCCTTCAGAAAATCTCTCATGTTATCAGTCAAACCCTAAACATTTTTTGAAGAAGAGGTGCATTTCCACAGGTATGCTCAGGGATGCTGCCTTTAATTGATGTGAAATCTGATCTCACTTAAAAGAACTGATCTACTTCAAAGGAAAAGCTAGTCCTCTCTGATTCTGCCACTTTAATTAATGAGAAATAAATAATAATCTTTTTGCCTCAAAAGACCTCCCCCATATTGTGAAACAACCTTTACCTACAAGGGGAGCAGTAAGAAGGGAAGGAGAAGGAAAATAGCCACACATGGAGATTAAAGAAAGTCTTTCGTATTTTATAATTTGTGCCAGACACGCTAAAGCCTATTCTGGTCCTGGGAAGGGTCCATTCAGCCATGTTTTCTTTCAAGATTCAATATTCATCCAAGAAACATTTATGGATACCTACTTTGAGTTGAGTAGGAGCACAATGTGTCTGTTCTTAGCATTGAACAGATAAAGAAGTTACCACATCCTTGCCCCCAAGGTGTTTATTTCATACTCTAATGAAGCTTTGAAATAAATGATTTAAGCGTTAAGGTGATGCTATTGTGGGATAATTTAAGAATGGACTACATTTAGGGATTTTCCTCTTTTAAAAGATCTAATGATAGAGTTACAGAGAAAAATGTTTTTTTCCTTTCTAAAAATCTGTGAAATCACATTTAGCATGCAAAAAATGCTTCTGCCTCAATTACCAGTGCTTATTCCTGGTAATTCAAAAACTCAAAATCTGTAACTGCTAGCCACTCAGATGATGTCGTGTGACATTTTATATCAAAATCGTGACAATATCTCCTGTAACACGGTAGAAAAATACAAGCCCTAAGAATAGAAGCCAGGTCAAATCTCCTATGGCTTTAACAAATGAGGGCCCTGAATGTCCATCCACTCCTGCCTTTGGACGCATCTGTTTTGTAACAGAGGAGAGAACACTGCTTAGTGTAAGAACTAAGTGAGTTCAGACCTGAGCCCTGCCCTTGAACAGTAGTAGTAATCACTGCTACCATTTTGGGAATGCTATTACTGGCTAAAGCCTTATTGAAATGTTAACAAAACCCTGTCAGGCATATTCATCCTTCCTTGTCAAACATTAGGAATATGAGGTTCAGAGAGGTTAGTGTATCCAGCTAATAAGTAGCAGAATCATGATTTAAGCTCAGAACTGAGTTCAAAGATCTTAGATAGTGGACTCACCCCCTTTCACATCATGGCCCTCCGCCTTGTTACCTGTAAAAGGGACCTAGCCAGACCTCCCTCCCGGCATTGTTGGGGAAGAATAACTTAAATGTGGTCATAAATTTGAAGAAGACTTATTATGAACTATGAGGAGCCATAGCAATATATGAGATTCTGAGACACTAGTCAATGGAATGAACAAGTCATAGAACATGGACTTAGAAATAAGACCGTGATTAATTTATCGCTTCATCATCATGATTTTAATGATTTGGGTCTCCTTCATGAAAAAAATGCAAACAGATTTTGTAGGGCAAATAGAAGCCACATTTCATTATTATATTGGAATTTAAGAAAAATATGGGAGGGGGCTTTGAATTAATAGCTAAACTTTTGGCCAGAGTCAAGAAGACAGAAAAAAACTCAAGAAGTAATTTCCACAAGCTAAGGAGGAACTTCTAGATTATTCCACCAGGATCTGTCCCCCTTCAAAATACAGAAAGCTGTGGGTTTTGAGAATCCCACAATGCAATAAACTGGCTGTGGATTTTGAGGAGATCCCCCTCCCACCACCAGCACTCAGTTCTTCACTCCAGTGCCTTGACTTGTCTCAGCCTCATCTTCGTCCCTTCTCCTCTTGCCCACGTTCTCCGCCCCAGAATAGCTATAGTTGTCCTGGTACGTCATGTTCTTCCACACTTCTTGACAGTTTACACTTTGATCCCTCTCACTGGAATTTCCTCCTGTCTTTATTCATCCTATTTATACTTCGTTCATATGTTCCTTTGTACCCACAACATCCAGTTCAATTCCATTTCTTCGTTTCTTTTTTTTAGATTTCTCAAAACTTTGCCCCCACTCTTGCAGTAATAATAGCTAGCAGAGAGTGCTTACTGAGTGCCAGGGATTGTTCTAAGAGCTTTACTTGCACTCAGTCAGTCTTCAGCACACAGACATAAACTACAGTCAAGAAAATGGAGATAAAGAGAAATTAAGTAACTTGTCCAAAATTACACAGTTGGTAAGTGGCAAAGCCGGGATTTAAAACCACGTAGCTTCTGAGCCCACATTTTGGTTTATTTTAATTTCTATATAGCATTCCATTGCATGAATGTTAACACAATTATTCATTCCTTAGTCAATGAATGTGTGAGTTGTCTCCAGTCTTTTGCTATTACAAGTAGTCCTGCTATGAACATTCTTTGCTCAGGAGATTTTCTCCAGGGTATAAAACTAGAATCACAAAATATATACCTAGGGTCATAGGGTATTATGAATGATAATTATAAATGCCTCTCCAAAGTATAGTTGTATACATTTCTATAAGCAGTGTAAAAGAGCCATTATCCTTGCCAACACATGGTATTGTCTGATAGTAAGATGGTATCTCATTAAGATCTTAATTTGCAGTTCCTTAAATCCTAATAAAATTGAGATTCTTTTCATACAAATATTCAACATTCATGTTGCCTCTGCTGTAAAATGCTAGTTTATGTTTTTTACACATTTGTATACTGCATTGTCGTTTTATTGAATTGCAGAAGTTCTTTATAGATACTAAGCCTTTGTTAATTATGAGTATTGCAATATCTTCTTCTGGATTTCACTTCTTCATAGTATGTTTTAATGATCATATATTCTTTATTTTAACACAATCAAGTTTATTAATCTTTTCTTTTATGGCTAGTACATTTGAGGCTTTTTTAAAAGAAATTCTTCCCTACTTTGAGGTCAGAAAAATATTTCCCCATATTTTCTTCCAAAATTTCTATGGTTTTGCCTTTAACATTTAAGTTCAGAATCTATTTGGATTTGATTTTATGTGTGTGTGTGTATCCAAATAGACAATCAATTGTCCAAGAACCGGTTAAAGTTGCTCTTTTCTCTACCAATGAAAACTTTTCTTTGATTCATATGAAATGCGAATGCTTCACTCAGTAGGTTGTTACATTTTGATAATGCACCAAATGTTGGTAAAATTTTATGTTAATAGTCATGATGAGAGGGAGAGTAAATTAGTACAACTTTAGTAGAGAGAAATTTGACAATTTCTTTCAAAATTACAAATGACCCATTTCCATATCTAAGAATTTATCCTATAAATGGAATCTCAAATATGCACAGAGGCATATACACAAAGATGTTCATTTTAGCATTGTTTACAGTACTGTAGCATTCATTGCAGGAAACCTACCTGAATTAAAAACCACTTGAATGTTCACCAATGAGGTAAAATAAACTATTATACATATTATGCAGCTGTTTAGAAAGAATAGAATAGTGCAATACCCACTAATATGGACTATTCTCTAAAATATAAAAATATATTTAATATATGTATAAATATTAGTATATAAAAATATTACATTTTGCAAAATATAAAAGCAAAGTACCAAAAATTGGGTGTTATATACTATTATGTTTATAAAATGTCCTTTATTTGTATAGACTATCTCTGGAAATGTACACAAAGAATTGGAAGGGTGAATTGTACCTAGGGAGAAGAGCTAGGAGACTAGCACATGGAAGGAAACTTTCTTCCTCTTACTGTCCTTCTTTTTTATAGCTTTCATTTTTTTTTAACACACGCATGCATTACCTATAGATTGTTTTCCTCTTACGTGAATTAAAGAATGAATAAATGAACACAAAGATAATTTATGTTCTCCACATTCAAGGAGCTTATAGTTTATTTTTTATTTTTTTCTTTTTCTTTTTTTTTTTATATTTTATTTATTAAGGTTACATACATTGCCCTTGCCCCCCTCCCCCCTCCAGTCAGAGCCTCAAGCCTGACCATCCCCCAGATGGTGCACATCGCACTCATTATGTATGTATATACCCATCCCCTCCTCCCCCCTCCCGTCTGCCCGACAC
>CAUYRT010018607.1:0-32426 GCA_963574885.1 Lepilemur ruficaudatus | reverse complement strand
TGTTTGATTCTTTTCTGGCTGATTTTCCTGAGTTCTGTATAGATTCTAGTTATCAGCCCTTTTATTGGATGTGTAGCATGCAAGTATTTTCTCCCATTCTGTAGGTTGTCTGTTTGCTCTCATGATAGTTTCCTTGGCTGTGCAGAAGCTTTTTAATTTGATCAGGTCCCATTTATTTACTTTTGTTGTTGCTGTGATTGCCTTTGGGATATTCTTCATAAATTCTTTGCCTAGGCCAGTGTCTGTAAGAATTTTTCCAAAATTTTCTTCTAGAATGCTTATAGTTTCATGCCTTAGGGTTTAAGTCTGTTATCCACCATGAGTTGATTTTTGTGAGACGTGAAAGATAAGGATCCTGTTTCAGTGTTATACGTGTGGCTATCCAATTTTCTAAACACCATTTATTGAATAAGGATTCTTTTCCCCAGTGTATGTTTTTATCTACTTTGTCAAAGATTAGATGGCTATATGAGGATGGTTTTATATCTGGGTTCTCCGTTCTGTTCCACTGGTCTATGTCTCTGTTCTTGTGCCAGTACTATGCTATTTTAGTTACTATGGTCTTGTAGTATAGCTTGAAGTCTGGCAAATTGATGCCTCCCAATGTGTGCTTTTTGCTTAAGATTGCTTTTGCTGTACAGGGTCTTCTCTGGTTCTATATGAAGTGTAGAATTATTTTTTCTAGATCTGGGAAAAGTGATGTTGGTATTTTAATAGGGGTTGCATTGAATCTGTAGATCACTTTGGGTAGTATAGACATTTTAACAATGTTGATTCTGCTGACTCATGAGCATGGTATCATTTTCCACCTATTTATGTCCTCTGCTGTTTCCTTCCTCAGTGTTTTGTAGTTCTCCCTGTAGAGGTCTTTTACCTCCTTAAATATAAGCCTGGGTGTTTTATTTCTTTATTGTTATTGTGAAGGGTATTGAGTCTTTGATTTGGTTCTAAGTTTGTCTGTTGTTGGTGTATAGGAATGCTATTGATTTTTGTACATTGATTTTGTAACCTGAGACTTTGCTGAATTTGTTTATCAATTCCAGTAGTCTCATGGCAGAATCTTTGGGGTTTTCTAGATATAAGATCATATCATCAGTAAAGAGCAATAGTTTGACCTCTTCTGCCCCCATTTGGATGCCCTTGATGTCCTTCTCTTGTCTTATTGCTCTGGCTAGGTTTTCCAGCACTATGCACCGCCTTCTGGCCCAGAGATTAAATTGGGGTTCATGTTCTCTTTTTCTCTCTTTTCTTGGATTTTCCTCATTTTTTTCGAGCAGCTGTGGTTGCCCTAGTTTTCTGGTTCTTCAATCCATCAAGACTGTAGAATTTTCATAAGAATTTTAGCTGCCCATCTTAACGATGACTCATTATACTCTGCTTATGATGTGTTAGCATGCTAAAAGAAACTCACCAGTTCCATGATAGTTTATAAGTGCCATGACAACTCCTGGAAGTTACCCTATAAGCTTTAAAAAGAGGAGAGACCTTCCGTTCCTGGAACTCCCCAACCTTTTCCCAAAAATCTTACAAATAGTCCTTCCTCTGCTTAACATAAAATAGAAGATAATAAGACTCTGGAAACTCACAAGGAGTTACTCTCTTGCTCTGAGAAATAGTCCCTACTCTATGGGGCAGCCACTTTTTTTTTTCTTTCTACTTCAATAAACTTGCTTTTGCCTTACTCTGTTGGCTTACTCTTGAATTCTTTCTTGCACAAAAATCAAAGAACCCACTTGGCCTTCAGACCAGACCCCAGTTTTGGGGTCCAGTTTACTGCATCATGCCCATTTGCCAATTGTAGACTCCCTACGACTTTCAGCTCATTTTTCTTCTCTTCTCCAGCAGTTGCTTTTTATACTTTGTTCAAAGTTTATAGTTTCTGTAGTTTATAGTTGTCTGCAGGAAGGTCAGCCATATCAGAAGCAAACATTCCTTTTCATTGTTTTACATTTATGTTCAAGTATCTGTTATTTAAAAAACAAGTATTCATATACCTCACATCTTCATCTTGTAGCCTGTCTATTCACAAATTTCTAAAAAATGTTTTCTGTTCATATTGCCTGTATTTTCTCACTACTTGTTTCAATCTGGTTTTCCCTCTATAATTTGAAAAACTCAGTTTAGTCTGAAAGATACAGGAGTGTGTGTGTGTGTCTCCAGTGAATTCTTGCTCTATAGCCAATGAACTTGACTTCATCAACATATGTCACTCTTGAATTCCTTTTTCCCATGGCTTCCCTGGTGCTGCAAATGCTGTCTTACGTATTTTTTCCCCAGTCTCTTTGCTCACTTTACAGGCTTATTCTTAGCCCTCAAGTGTGGAATATAGCTTTATCCTTGACTCTATTCTGCTCATAATATTCTCTCCCTGGCTGACCTTATACAGGCTCAAGACTTCAAATACCTTCTATTAGCTGATAACTCCATTTATATGAGGACAGACTTTATCTGAAATTCACACTTATATGTCTAAACACCTGTGTGACATTTGTTCACAGATACTTCAAAGACATCTCAAACTGAATGTGTTCCACACTGAGCTTTTGATCTCTTCCAACCCAAACTAGACCTTTCTTAGTATTCCTTTCTGAGTGTCATCTCTTCTGATTCTTTTCGATGTTTGAGAGCAGTGGGAATTGCCTGAAGTTCCATCTAATTTCCTTTATTCAATGTCCAGATTTATTTCCGTTCCCTTTTCTTATGACCTGTCCCCCTTTCTACTTCTTCCTGAGTAAAGTTAAGTTTTGAGTTCAAAATTATTACATACGCTGACAACTTCTATGTCCAGACATTAGGTGCTTTTCCCAGTATAACCTTTAACCACTTTTAATTAACCACAGCAGATTCACTAGCTTTTCTGTTAAACCAGCTACACCTCTTAGCTTATTGCTTGTGTCAGTGTGCTCCTTTTCTTCTGGGTACCTGGTCTAAAACTTTGGAGTAATTTGGCCCCTCTCTTTTTTTCTAAATTATTTGAAAATATTACGGGGTTCCAAATGGTTTTGGTTACATGAGTCGCATTTGTTATGCCCGAGTCAGGGTTGTAAGTGTGCCCACAACTCAGATAGAGGTCATTGTACCCATTAGGAAGGTTTTTGCCAAGCCTTTCTTCCCCCCTTCCCTACTTGATTTCCACTGAGTCTTACTTCCCTCTGTGCACACGTGTGCTCATCGGTTATTTCCAATTTAATAGTGGGTACATGTGGTGTTTATTTTTCCATTCCTTAGATACTTAGGATAATGGTCTCCAGTTCCATCAAAATTGTTGCAAAAGGCGTTAGTCCATCCTTCTTCCTGGCTGTGTAGTTTTCCGTAGTATACCACATTTTGTGGTATTCCGGTTGATTTGACATCTTTGCAATTGTGAATTATGGTGCAATAAATATTCAAATGCAGGTGTCTTTTGATAAAATGACTTCTCTTCTTTTGGGTAAATAGCCAGTAGTGTGATTGCTGGATCAAATGGTATGTCAACTTGTAGTTCTTCAAGGAATCTCTGTACTGTTTTCCATAGAGGGTGTACTAATTTTCAGTCCCACCAACAGTGTGTAAGTGTTTCTTTCTTTCTGCATCCACACCAATATCTATTATTTTTGGACTTTTTAATAAAAGCTGTTCTAACAGGGGTAAGGTGATATTGTGGTTTTAGCTTGCATTCTCCTGATGATTAGTGACATTGAGCATTTTTTCATATGTTTATTGACCATTTGTTGATCTTTTGAAAACCTTCGGTTTGTGTCTTTTGCCCACTTTTTAATGGGGTTGGTTTTTTTTTCTTACTCATTTCATTGAATTCTTTGTAGATTCTGGTTATTAGCTCTTTACCACATGTATAGTTTGTAGACATTTTCTCCCATTCTCTGTGTTGCCTATTTGCTTTGTTGATTATTTCCTTATCTGTGCAGAAGCTTTTTAACTGCTTAAAGTCCCATTTATTTATTTTTGTTGTTGCTGTAATTACCACTGCTTCATAAATTCTTTGCCTAGGCCAATATCTAGAAGAGTCTTTCCAACATTTTCTTCTAGAATTCTTATAGTTTCATGACTTATATTTAAGTCTTTTATCCATCTTGAATTTTTGTGAGTGGTGAGAGATATGGATCCTGTTTCATTCTTCTGCATGTGGCTATCCAACATTCCCAGCACCGTTTATTGCATAGGGCTTCTTTTTCCCACTGTATATTGCTATATCCCCACTGCTTTGTCAAAGATCAGTTGGCTGTGTGTGGATGGTTTTGTATCTGGGCTCTCTGTTCTGTCCCATTGGTCTATGTCTCTATTTTTGTGCTAATACCATGCTGTTTGGGTTACTATAACTTGGTAGTACAGTTTGAAGGCTGGTAATATGATACCTCCAATTTTGTTCTTTTTGCTTAAGATTGCTTTGACTATTCGGGCTCTTTTGTGGTTCCAGGTGAGTACTTCTCCACCACAGCAGAGGCACATGGGGGATTGAGTCTGGGTGGGGCTGGGTTGGGTGGTCTTGATCTTAGCTCCATAAAAGCTGGTAAGGTAGCTGTTTCTGAAGGGGTCAGAGGTCTACTCCCAGTCTTTTGAGGAAATGTGCCAGGGAGGGACTGAAGTGGCCCCACCTAGCCAGAAAGTGGGGATGGGGCTGGCTGAGATTCACAATCTGGCTATCTTGAGTGGATTTCACTCTTCTTCCCCCTCCCCTGCGGTATCTACTGGTAGACAGGGGCTCAAACTAGCTCAGTTCCCTAGCAATGGCATTGCAGACTAATGGCTTCCCTGTCCAGGATACTATCCTAGACTGAGAGTGCCACCCTCCTATGGAGGAAGGGGAGCTCCATGAGTGTGCTGCAGCTGGAACCCACACTGTACTCTCTCAGTTCTGCCCACGTGGGCTCCCTTGCCTCTCAAGGTTAGTTCGTACGTCTTCCCTCTGCACCCCTGAGCAATATGATTGAGTCCTGGGGGTGCTGGATTTGGCCTGTGGCCCTGTCCCTGGGACCCCAAAGATCAATCCTTGACCATGTCAGGGAGTGCTGGTCTTGAGTTGCCTGTGGGGTACTCTAGCAGATTGGATGTCCCTGTGTTTTGGAGTGTGCTCTGCTCTGATAAAGCAGCCAGGCAAGCAGCACCAGGGAGTGCTGGTGAGCAGGGAGCTCACAGACCAAGCACCCCTTAGTCCTCTACAGGTCTTTAAAACAAAATGTTTGGGCCCCACTCTCTGTGGACACTCCAGTGGGGTGGATGCACCAACAGAGGGGAAACAGCCACTCCTGAGAGCCCCAGCTCAATTGTCTCTCTCAGCAGCTATGGGTGGGGGAAGGGAAGGAAAGGAGTCTGAATGGAGGAAAGCTAGCACTCTGGCCATCTTTGTCTCTCTGTCCAGAAGGCAACCCACCTGGAATGTCCAGGCTCAGGGTCATGGAGATCCCCCGGGACCCACTAGCTCCCTGTAGCTCCTGCAATCTGGGCCAGATTTGGGAAATGTTTGTCTGGGAATGGGCAAGATAAAAACTGAGGGACTTAAACTCCCTGGGGAGAACAACGGTGCACGGTGGGTAGAGAAACAACATGGCACTTGCTATCTCGGCTCGGGTCTGTGGTGGCGGCAAGCACCCCAAGGGGGCTGGCAACCTGGTACTTTATCTTCAAGAAGCTCCCAGTTCACTGGCAGCAGCTGCTTTTGGGCTCACAAAGGTAGAAAGGCCCTCCAGCAGCTTGGGAGCCTGCTGACAGCCAGAGATGTGAGGGAGGGAGAAACACGCCACTCCACCTACGCTTTTTGTTGGACTCCAAGCTTCTTGGGCGTTGACCTCTGCTCGTATCTCACCCCTCCTTGTTCTGCTTCACAACTTTTCCCGTGGAAACTCTTGTAAGTTCTGGCACTTTTCACTCGGAATTACACCTGATCTATGATTGTTTGTTTTATCTAAATCTTTTCCTCCTTTTTGAGACAATCTGGTAGCTGGTGTCTCTGGTCAGCCAACTTCCCCCACCTCTGTCTCTTTTGATAGAGTCAGTTATCAAGTTGTGGTCATTTCTCCTCATAGATGGATGTTGTTTTCACCCCTCCCTATGTCTACCAACTGGTGACTGTAGTTGTGCCTCCCACCAAATGAGCTGTAACAGGCAGACTACATAGACTCGTGGTTGTGCTTTATTCAGATGAGCATAAAAAGAGGCACAGGTGTAATTCAAAATATAGATATTTATGCCTTTAAAAATCTGTAATTCTTCATACTCAGAAGTGTAAGTAATCTGGCAACTCACTTCTATTCAAAAAAGAGATATATAGAAATGTAAGTGTTTAAATTCAGATCACCAAGTGGAGCTTCTATCCATTCATTTGTTCAGAAATGTTTATCGAGCACCTGCTTTTTGTAAGGCACTGGGGATATAGCAGGACGAAATAGATACCACTTTCCTTTGTGGAGTTTATAAAGAGATGGATGGTAGATGATAGATTGATGGATAGAAAAATAGATAAAATACTGTATGTCAAGTGTGCCATGGAGGTAGAGAATTGGGTTTGTTGTTTACATAGAATGAATTGCATAGTAATTTACATGGTGCAGGGCTACTAAACAATACATGCAAGGCATGAGGCAGGAAGTAGCATGCCAATGGAGGAAGCTGAGCAAATGGCAAAGTGGCAAAAGATGAGGTCAGAGGTACATTGAGCTGGCTTGTGAGGTGGGATAAATCATGTAGGGTATTGGCGTGATGGTAAATGTTTAAGAGCTGGCTCTCTCTGTGTGTGTGTCGGGGGGGTACTATAATAAAAGGCCCTGATTTGTAGTGTTTGCCAGTTTCTATGTTGCAAACACTCCCACTATGACCCATATCAAGCTACCAATGTGAGGTCAACGAGCTCTCAAAAATTCCTGAAAATTTAACAGTGAGCTCTTGTGAGCTGGTATAACTAGGGAGACATGTAGGGAGATAGGGTCTCATAGGCCATTACAAAGACTGTGTGTGTGTGAGAGAGAAGAGAAAAGAAACCAGTAGAAGGTATTAGAACGATAATGTGATCAGGTTTATGTTTTAACAGAATTCAGCTAGCTCCTGGTTGGAGAGTATTAATTACTATTCATATAAACATTTTGCTGCAAACTCGAGGCTTATAAAGTATTTTTTTTTGATTTACGTAATGTTAGCTTGCACATTGCTTTAAATTATTTCATTAGCTACAAATATTTGAAAATTTAGAGACATCCCACAAAAACACGAATTTCTTGATTTTCTTTAAAAATCAGAAAATTTAGCATTTTCTCTTGCTATTAATTAGTTGGAACTAAGAAGCGGCTGTCTTTTTGAAATAGGGTATGCATTTTCCATTTCTCACCACTCCCTTTATATTCCTAAAGTTGAGTTTCAAGTATCAGCCTACACAGTTTTTTGTTTGTTTGTTTTTAAATTGTGGGGGTAAGAAAAATAAACCCTTTCTTATAACCAATTCTTTTATCAAAAGTGGTGGCAAAATGACAAGTGAGAGAGGACTATATGATTCAAGAAAAATTGAGCAAGCATATTTCTTTACAGGTGTGAAAAATATTCCTATATAAAATAAAATGTCTATTTTTTAAGGAATATAACTTAATGTATCATTTTGAAACAAATCATACAAGAAACTAAGAATGGAAAGACAAATGTCTTTTTTAATTGATACATTTACAAAACGTGAAGATAGGATCACGTTTTGATTTTAAATTGAATATAATAAAATATATTTCTATAAAATTAATCACTAAGTGAAAAATTGTCAGAATACCAAAATAATTTACAAATGTCAATTTTATTCATGAATGAATACAATAGAAATTGACTTACAGAGAAAAATATTATCCTAAGTATATTTAGATATAAACCTTGTTTCAAAAACACAATTAATTTACAGAACAAATTGTATCATGTTTATGACATTTGTTGATGATGATTAAAGTACAAATACTTAAAATATATCACTGAATCAGGTTATATGTAATCATATCAATAAGAATTTTATTAAACCAAAGAATTTGAAAACCTGATGCTCAGGAGAGTCACAGCATAAAAATATTTATTTTTGTATTTTGAAAAGAAATCTTGAAAAATTTAATATATATTGAGCAAAGTTAGAAAATGTGACTAATATAATTCTCCTGTGGTAGCTGATGTTAATTTTGGATTTTTTTTCCCGCAAAATATATCCAGTTGCAAGGATGTAAAACTTAAATCCACTCATTGTCTCGTTCAGCATGAAAAACAAACATCTTATGGCTTGAAGCATGGATAGTATAATGCTGGTTATCCTGCTAAGTTGGGTACATAACACAGTTGTCTGCTGTATTTACACAGAGGTTAGATGAAAATGAGTTTTGAATTGTTCATGTCATCCAAGGGAAAATAAACTTCTGATTTTTCTCCACCCCCAATCTCCTGCCTTGAAATGATTGTATTCCTTAGTTGATAATACAGTTGACTCTTGAACAACGTGAGGGTTAGGGGCACCGACCCCCCTCCCAGCTAAAAATCTGCATCAAATTTTTGACTCCTCCAAACTTAACTACTAATAGCCCATCTTGACCAGAAGCCTTACTGATAACATAAACTATTGATTAAAACTTATTTCGTATATTATATAAGTTTTATATATATACACTTTATGGTAAGAATACAGTATATATTATATATATACACTGTGTGTGTATATATATGATTAGCATACATATATATGTATGAGTATATACACATATGAGTATGAGTAATATATATGAGTAACTCCCATAGCCCCTGTCACAGTCTTTTGTTGTTGTAATGTTGGGTGTGTTTCTCAGGAAACAGAATCACTCTGACTTCCCCCACCTTTCTGATTGTGGGTCATAAGATGCTCATACAGCTTATACAGTATACACACACACACACACACACACACACACACACACACACACACTGTATTCTTACTATAAAGTAAGTTGGAGAAAAGAAAATATTAAGAAAATCATAAGGAAGGGAAAATATATTCATTGAATGGAAGTGGATTGTCTTAAATGTCTTCATCCTCATTGTTTTCATGTTTAGTAGACTGAGAAAGAGGAGTTGGAGGGGGAGCGGTTTGTTCTTGCTGTCTTAGAGGTGGCAGAGGCAGAAGAAAATCTCTATATAGTCCTCACAGCTTGAACCCTCACAGTTCAAATCCATTTGTTGTTCAAATCATTGTTGTTTATAATCCATCTAAAGAGTGAATAATGTCTATAGCCATACCACCGTGAACGTGCCCAATCTCATCTAAAGAATGAATATTTTCTGTGTAAGGTCATTCTTAAAGCATTGCACACACATGATCCATTTATCTTACACCAATTGCAGTTGCGTCTTTGGGAAACTATTTGGCTGGGAATAATCTGGCCTACAATCTTATGGAAAAACAATTTTCAGACATTTATATAACAGACCTAACTATGAATATATTTCCCAAATTGCGGAGTTGAAGATTGAATTTTAGAATTGGCTTTTTGATGTCAAATTTCATAAAAATGAATTGACATTGATATTCTGAAACATTGATATTCTGCAAATGGGATTTATTAAATTGTAGCACAACATGGTACTGAAAACTATGAGAATATTGCACTATCAGAATTGCACAAATATCTTGAGAAAGGTTACTCTCAATACAAAAACCAGTAAACAGAGATTTTAGCTGTGTTTGCAAGTATTATTAGCCAGGAATAATTCTTTACCGTTTCTGATCTTTCCTTCCTGTGATGTGAGCTCCAATAGTACAGCTCCAGGCCTCCCCATTTTTCATCCAGCTCCTGGAGAGATGCAATATCTTATTTAATTGCCAACTTTAAGAAGAATAAGTGAACCTACTTGACTTAGCTCCAACCTTTTTTCTTGGGAATGAGCCTGTGTGTTCTAAGTTGTAATTGTTAACTAGTCAGGCTTCACACATTAGGGGGAGGACTACCCAACTCTAGCACTGCCCCACAAAAGAAACCACGTCTTCCGGCCTGACGTCTATCAGTAATGGGTAATATTTTGGCCTCTTACTTTTCTATTTTGTAGTACTTCTCAACTTGTTCTAAGCTGAGTGTATAACAGGGGTGCTATTTATTGGGGAGTAATCCTCAGAGACTCTAAAATTTGGTATATTCACCAGGAACATTGAGAAATAAAAATAAAAGAGAAAATTTTCTTGGAGAAGATTTTTGTTCATCCAAGGCACACAAATGTGGGTCTTTGACTTTAGAGAAAACATACTGATCGTATAGTTTTATAGAAGCTTATTTTACGCCAAACAGCTTTTTACAGTTTTGCACTTGGCTTTGAAATTCTGTAGTCTGGAAAAGAAACTCTGGCTATCATGAGGTTCTTTGGGCTTGGTAGGTGACTGCAACTTATTACTTCTGTAACTCATGCAAGAAAGTAAGACACAGCTCTTTAGCTGTGTTGAGGGCTTCAGGTAGAGACTATTTAAGCTTACTGCACAGGACAAGCTTTTCCTAAATTGAGACAAGATTCCTGCGGGGTTATGATATACGTATTGGTTTTCGTCCACAGTGCTTGGATCCTAACTCTCATAGCCCTTGTCACAGTCTTTTGTTGTTGTAATGTTGGGGATGTTTCTCAGGAAACAGAATCACTCTGGCTTCCTCCACCTTTCTGATTGTGGGTCATAAGATGCTCATTCTGGAGAGGGTCCTGCTCTGTGCCCTGAAGGATAATCACATTTCCCACTGTTGTCCATAAAACCCAAGAGGACTGAGTTTGGGGGGCTTCCCGATAGCTGGACATGAGCAGCTTCCTGGACGGTGGGGCCCAGGGAGGGCATGGCAGCTTCTCCCCCATACCTCACCCTATGAATCTCTTCATTTTTATCTTTTGTCATATCCTTTATAATAAACCAGTAAATGTACGTAAGTATTTCCCTGAGTTCTGTAAGCCGCTCCAGCAAATTAATTGAACCTGAAGAGAGAGGGTGTCATGGGAACCCCAACTTGAAGCTGGCCAGTCAGAAGAGCCGGAGGCCTGGATTTGCGATTGCTGTCAGGGGCTGAGGAGGGCGGGAGTTTGGAGCCTGAGCCCTCAACATGTGGGATCTGACAGTATCTCAGGTAGATGGTGTCAGACTTGGATTGGAGGATGCCCAGCTGGTGTCCATTGCTAAATGTGGGGGTTGGGGGGAACTCACATTTGATCCCAGAAGTCTTCTGTGTTGGTTGTTGTGGAGCTTAGAGGAAAGCACAGTTTGAGTGTTTTCCCGAAGTAATTCCACTGTAGAGAGGATTTTCACAAGTGTTGTGAACATTAGTGGTCAGGAGAATATTTGCCACATTTAAACTGCAAGGCAGCTGAGTTCTACATGTATAACAGAGCACAGAGGGTCTATATGGTTAGATCTAATTAGTAATCTAGATTGGGTGTTCCAAATTCTCTTTGTCATGCCAAGGAGGGCACTGTGGAGAGAATTCGTGTGGCACTTCCACAGACTTTTAAGACTCCCTCTCCCATCACAGACTCTCAAATTGGCTCTGAATATAGTAATATCATAAGTTCTAACCCTGACTTGGTATCTGAGACCCAAATTGTGACCTTACCATCAATGTGTTAGATTTAATTAGGAAGTAAAAGACGTGTGCTCTTATTTGAAAGAAAATGTCACCCTCTTAAGATAGAAAATCTACTAAATGACATTATTACAAACCTAAAAACTTACAAGGAAACAGAAATGTTCTGTGCCTGGAGCTGGTTGTTCAGGAAGACAATGAAAAACTAGAGTGGTTGGAAAAGGGTACTTCAGTCATTCTATAAAATCCATAAATAGTGGAAGATTAATAAAATAAAGGAAATAATGGCAGGATAAGCTGAAGGAAGAGATTATTTATTTTAAGAAACAGTATAAGGGAAAATCATATCTCTTAAAGTCAGAGGTCAACATACAAGGAAAACAAACAAAAATAAATGTTCAGGTTCTAACTTCTCTTATAGAGGGAAAGATATTATATTTTTGTTGCTACTAGATCAGAAGTGGTGAATGGAACCCAAAGAATTCAGAAAGCTAGAATGGTTCCCCCAAGAAAGCCCCAGTCACCGAGAGGGGACTTTCTACACCCATAGGACCTCCCTTGAAGCAACTGGAGAACCACTCCTTAAAGTGGATGGCAGGACCGACGGTCACAAAGAACCTGGACAGACTTGAGAGAGGTAATGCACGAAAAGTATTCAAAGCATGTCTTATATGAGCTTCCGTGTGACAAAAATAATTGCAGATGGGGGTACAGGCACTGCCTTTGCCCTGAGGGAACTTACTGACCTTAGTTGATAAATTTATGAAATTAGCACCCTAAAGGACGGTCGTGCAAAGATGTGAGGAAATCTAGATGTGACAATCAGAGACCAAGTCCAGGCTTTCCTTATATATTGTCTGGTGGGAGAATCTCTCTAGAGGAGGTCATCCATGTCCTTGAGAGTACCCTAGGCAGAACTTGAACAATGAACTGAGAACTTGTTGATTTATTCTCTCTTGCTATGGTAGACCCCACCAGATAAATCCAGAGGAGTTATAAAAATAATTGTCTGAGGCAGAAAGCACAGATAGAACAAATGGAAGGGAGCCACTCAGTTCCAACAGGCAGCATTAGCTCTTCTATGGATTACAGAAGGACAGGGACCAATTTAAGAAGTACACTAAATTACTGAGAAACTCGAGTAGCCTTTCTGAAAGGAGCTGGGGAATAGCAGAGGGAAATTAAATACTAGCACGTTAAAAATACAGTTCAGAAGCATGGAAATTGCTTTAGTGCTGTAATCCGTTAATAGTGATTCTTCACCTAAAACAAATTGTGACTGAAGGAGAACTTTTCCCCAGCAGGCAGGTTTCATGGTCCAAGTAATTCTGTAGCTGAGGCAGAGGAGATAACTGCTGTGACACAGGACCAAGCATGGCTGTTCCTGAGAGGTGGGGCAGGTGTGTCATGGGCTAGAGCCTGTCCTCAGGGCAGCGTTCGGGGCCCAAAGCCCAGTGCTCTAGGGGAAAATGGAAATAATAGGTTCTGGGTATACTGGATGGGAAGAAACGGGCCCACTGTGAGCCTGGAGCCTGGCTGTCCCCACTGTAGGTATCTAAGTTTGCAAGGAGGCAGAAATGCCTCGAATGATACTGTTAAAGGAAGATAAGAGTGATGGCCCCAGTTCAGATATACCCAAGGTCAACTGCTTATAGCTGCATAAGCAGTCATCCTGATTTCCCCCAAATGCCAGCTCTAATCATGACCAAAGCACAAAACATATGCTTTCTGTCTTTGTCAGCATGGTTCAGTTGAAATTAAAACAATCAGCTATAGACAAATCAGCTTACATAACTCCAGTTGCCCTTAAAAGGAATGGTAATGTGTAATAGTCACAAAAAAGGTCACAATGCTCCTTCTTTGTGCTTTATAATGTGTGCTGTAGCTTCTGTAAACCAAGCTTCTTACCACTTTCAGTTTGAGGTCTTCCAGATCAAGAACTGTTCTTAGCATGTATAATAAACTTTTAAAATTTTTCTAATTTCATCTGACTTTATTTTTCATAACACTCTGAGCAAGGACGCAGGAAGCATAGATGGATTTTTTTTTCCCCCACAAAAATGGAAATGTAAAGAAATGTAAATGTAATTGAAAATGCTAAATGTGTAGTCTCAAAATAAACTTCTTGCTGCTAGAATTTTCCCAGTTGGGCTTAAGTAAACAGGTCATGGAATTAAGACAATTGTTCTTGAATAAAGAGACATCCTGTTGAGGTCGACTCCAAGAAGATTTTCCTTTTCTCTCAGATGTCACTGGGTTGCTGTTGAGGACTTGGTAGCCCTCGTTGTGGGAATGTCATTTTTGCCTGAAATAATTGATCTAACAGCTAAAGGCTGGACCTTGAAATTGGTTGGATATGACAAAGGGTTGTGGTAATTCTGTGGGTCCTGCTAACTCTTTAGGTTCTTTAAAAGTGAGGCTCCTGAGAGATTAGGCATTGAATTACTGCACCTTCTGAGTCTTTAGAAGCTCCAAACCCACTCCAGGGAGAGACTGGTAGAGTTACTGAAGGAACCCCAACTCTACCCATGCAGAAAATCCTGGTACCTGAGCCTGAGGACAATAAAACACAAAGGTGGGGAGGGTTTTGATTTTGTAATTCAACTTTGTACTTTGAACGTAAATACACAAGGCAAGATAATTTTATTTCAGAATTTAGTTCCCTTGGATTTTTAATGTCTTTTAACTTCAATTTGCAAAAGGATTTAATCTATGGACTTAAATTTCTTTCTTGGTATTTAATAATGGAAAGGAAATTGTGTTCAAATAAGAGGCATCTCTTTATAGGCATTTTATTATTGAAGTATCTTCAAGATTGCATCCAATCTCATTGCAAAACCTCGGTCATCCTGCATTGGACAGCATGCCTGGACATAATTTTGGACATAAAATAGAACAGGGGATACATTTTTCAGCTTTTCCTATGGAGTAGACTCAAAACTGACATACTGAATGTATATGGTTCTGACTCAATTGAAGTTTCTTCTAGGGATGACATTTAAGCAGCCTGTCATTGGACCCTAGAGGAAACCCAAACCAGCAGAGATTGGTTAGGATGTGGCCTCATGGAGGTGGGAGCAGAGCTGTCCCCAGGCAATCAGCCACATGTCTGGCAGCCCATGGGCTTCATGCTTACGCTCAGAGAGTTAAGAGAAGGAATAGCTGGGGAACATTAGTGGGCACCACCTCTTCCCTACCCCAGTGTTTTGTTCTACTCTGGGTTTCCCTCTGCACCTTTAATAACTCTGCCTCTGAGGAGATGAAATCTTAGCCTATGAGTTCATTTAGGAGGAATAACTGGGCATGCTCAGCTCAGCTCCCATCTTCCTCCCCTGGGAAGTGAACATGCGCTCTCCTTGGTCACTTCGCATGGTGAGTCCTGTCCTGGTCTAGTACTACCATAGCTAGTTGGGTAAATCTGCCTGACACTGGAATTCAGGGTTGGTAGGTTGAAAAATATAAGCCAAGTCCTCCAACTTGACCTGTATCCGATATAAAAGTGGTACTTTGGCTTCATTTTTTCTCTTTTGCTTTGACCGCTGATATAAACCTTGGCTCTCTTTGCTCTGTCAAAACCCAGTCTGGTGATGTTTCAAAGTCCTTGATTTCTTAAGCTGAAATGCAATTCAACTCAACAAACAGCACTTACTTTACATTGCTGTTCTGGGTACTGGGAATACAGAAATAAATAATATTGCATTCAATGGTGACTTTATTTACATGCTGAAGTCCAGTAATAGAAAAATATATAAATTATAAAGGAGGAAACGATCAGCCCACCTGGCGGTTTGGAGGTATATAACTTTCATCAGAAAGGGAATTTTTGAGCAAAATGGCTATAGCAAAGGAAGCATGTTTTTGACAGAGCTGCTGTTTCAGCTCTGCAACTTTGAATGGACTGCTTCGGCTAATGTTTTACATGCTTTCAAATTTATTGTTCATGGTATAAATGAAGTGGCACAAATACATCATGACTTTATTTGATACTCAAATTCAGACTTTTGACACTCAAAAATGACTCTTTGCTTCATGTTTACCATGATTACAACTTGGAAGCTGAGCATGAACTCTTAATCTGCCGTATCATCCTCTCCCTGGGGCAAAGTCTAAATGCCTACGAGAGAGGGATGAGGGAAAACAAGAAAGGGACAATAAATGCATTGGTTAATAACAAATTAAGTCTACATATTTATAATAGGGACAATTGATAATCTAAACACCCAGTAATGGTAGAATAGAAATAATGTTACAACGGAAAAGTTTACAATCATTGAATATTTTGAAACATTTTAATAATATTAAAACATTTATGTTTTAATGAGTGTAGAGAACAGTGTATGTAAAAGTGACTATGGAATACTCAGAAAAGTCACAAGAAAGGAGCATAATTTTAGCAGTGACTGTGGATAGTTCCTATTTTCTGTTTTCTAAATTTTCCCTCTGAGGAACATGAATTAGTTTTATAATCAAAATGTTATATGCGTGCATATATATACGTGCATATGAGCAAGGGCTGTCTGGAAAGTATTCAGCCATGTAATATGAGAAACAGTATTAACAATGGCTGGATACTTTCCAAACAGCCCTTGTACACTTACAGTTTGAAATAAAAAATAAAGTTTCCCGTTGACAGGCCAGACAAACAGTATCCCTTACATAATGCTGGATGAATAAGACATTTCTTTCTTGGTATGTTATGGACTTAATTGTGTCTCCCTCAAGTCCTTATGTTGAAGCCCTAACCTCCTATATGACTGTATTGGAGACAGGGCCTCTAAGAAGGTAATTAAGGTTAAGGGTGAGGCCTGAATCCACTAGGACTGGAGTCCTTATAAAAAGAGGAATGGGCATGGGTGGGGGGAGGGGCCACGCACAGAGGAAAGGCCACAAGTGGTCACGCCTGGAGAAGGTGGCTATCTGCGGGCCCAGAAGAGAGGCCTCAGATGGGGGCTGGGGGCCATCAGACGCTTGGTCTCTGCTACTGCACGTACACATTTAAAGACACTGTCTACATTAGAGTGCTGCAAAGGTTTAAATCAGGAATTATATTTTGCCTTAATTGTCCCCTCTGCAGACTAGGCATTCTCAGTTGCCTCCAACATTCATCCTGTGACTTGGTCTCCAGACTCTGCGTCTGTCCTGCTGGTTGCCTGTCTCTGGATATGCCTGTGTGCATCCATCAGGTTTTAAAGTGACATTCAACTTTGTGTGTGTTCCAGGCAGCTGCGAGGAGGGAGAAACTGCTTGTTCTTTCCCTGCAGGCCAAAGCAAGGAAAGAAGAAAGGAAAATGAGATGTTATATTTCTGTCTGCAGCATGAGTCCTCGTCATGGTTTTCCTCCAATCAGGGGAGGTTACTTTGACAACAGACATTTTGTGTCCCTTTAAATAACTTCCTCCTGGTTAGTGATACTTCATTTGCATAAAACCAGTAAGTCCTGCAGACACTTCTCAAAGTAGCCAAATCCTTTTTTTCTCTCTCTCATTGTTTAAGAAAGATATTTGAACAGATCACATAATATTTAAAAACATACTGGTGAAAAAGAGAAATGTACTAGTAAAAGGCTGCATATCATTGCTCTTAAAAAATAATAGGAAAAAATATAAAAATAAAAGTAAATGCTGCATGTTAATTTCAAGATTTGTCAGAACAGTGATGATAAACTTGATTTTAATGTGGCATTGAGTTAATAATGTCTGTAAAGTGATCCCTATTTTTGACAAGCATACTAATTGTTGCTGATTGCAGGATGGCTTTGAAAAGGGAAGAATTATTACATTTTCATTTTTGGAATAACATGTTTTGAATAATCACTGCAGTCCATTGCTGTGGAGGTAATTTAATTTGTGAGAACCAACCCGACTCCACTTAGAAGCTCCCCAAATGATTTTTCACTGAACGGTTTCTTACCTATACTGTCATACCAAATATGGCAACAAATTGCAGCCAATAACCCTTACAGTAAAACCCTGAAAATGCAAGAGATTGTTTTTATGAGCAATAGAAATGCCTATTCTAGAAGCTCTAAAAAACATTAAATTTTACTTCAGGTGTAGAAAGTTGCCTGCAAAAATATACTTCTTGCTATTTCATATGATCCAGTATGAAAAGGATGATTGGGAAAGTGCCATGGAACAGCCTTATAGAATTATTTAGTTCTACATCACCTTTGGACATTTTAAGATGAAGTGTTTGTCCTTTCAATTAATCAAAAATGTTTTCCCTTCCACTTAGCTGGGTCACTCGGTTCTCTGTCCTAGTCAGCGTTTTCCCCCAGTTATTTGGCTGATTTCCACTACTGAAGAATTAGGTCCGGTAATTAAATCCAACCTCAGCAAAGATTCTTTTTTTTTCCCTCCCAGCCAGCGTGTTTAGATTCTATGCAAAATGGAATCCCTTAGGGACAGAGAATGAACATGTTGTGAGGTATAATTGCAATAAAACATATTTAACAGTTATTTTTGAAGGAAGAGCTTAGGGATTTCCCTTACTCCCCTTCAATGTCTTTATGCCACTTTTCCCATTTACACTTCCCATCCTTTATAATTATATATGTTCCTACATTTTCTGCGGGTTTTCTACATAGATAAGCTGATTTTGTCAATGATTTTTATGTAAATCAGTATGTCACTGATTCATACACATACACATTAAATATTTTAAAAAATGAGGCACATTATGGAAGGTTAAAATACACATATAATACTTATGCATACTATATTTATGTATTTTTCAACATTCTGTTATTTTGATATATATATTATGCTGTACATATTTTGAAACATATCTGCTATAGTGGTGTCTTAAATATCTTAAGTATTTCGATCTGATCTCTTCCTGAAACTGACAATTTAAATGTTTTGAAATTGTACGAGGAGGAGAAGGAAAATTGGGCTCTAAAAATATATGAGGGTTGCTCTGTTGCAGTCACCTCTAAGGCCATCTTATTTAGTCCATTCCCCAAGTTCCCAGCTATATTATTTCATTATAGAGTGGAATTTACAAATTGCCTCCCAGTGCTGTCAGATCCTATTATTTATAATAAATTCTTACGTGAGTTTCTATGAAAGGTTGTGAAAATAGTTTCCTGGAGGTCCTTATGGATAGTGTTTCCCACAGAGAACGCGGGTTTGTTATGTCCGTTCGTTGGGTTGCACGATTTTATATTTAGGAGTATAGTATTCGTGATGCTCCTGCCAATGGCAAACTCCTTTTAACTGGGAGGCTATTTTTCATCACAATATATTTAACCACATCAATAATTTAGTGACTGAAAAAATATATACCTCCATGTATAAATAATACACATATGCAGATGTGGATCTCAAGCATAAAATCGGCTGGTTAAGAAATGGCTATTTCTATTTTCTTGTCTCTGAGCTTAATTTCTCTTTGGAGTCCTTGCTCTGCTAGGTAGAGATGGTCCATCCTCATCCATGTAGTGCTCTTTCTCTGCCCTGCCCAGGCTGTGTTTATGGGAGAAGGCAGCGTGACTGTGTGATATCTGGGCACTGAGTGGAGTCATATGTCCTGTGGGTCTCTGTCGTTTAGCTACACCTGCATCAGCTGAGACATTCTCATTCCATTAGTCTTGGATCATTTTACCCAGATAATTGCAGTGTCTTCCTGGTTCTTACAGTAAGAACTCTCTTAGCCCACAGGGGCTGTCAATGCGTCTATGCTGTTGGCCACTCTGTGGTGTGCTGATATTGCTTTCTTGCTTGACACTGCAAGACACACAGACCCTCCATGAGGGCACTGAGGCCTTCACTCTAGATTGGTCCTGTGTATGCGAGGTTGAGGACACGAGGGTCTTGCCGGTTTTCAGGGTTCTACTGGGCACAGGGCACAGAGTCCCTCTACCCGCAGTCTCTCAAACATCTGTCCAGGGTTTTTTGTCATTTTTTCCCCTCCCTTCCATGACTTGGCCAGGAAAGGGGGAGCTGGACCTACCCAGGATACCCCCTCAAGGACATGTCTGGCATGTAATTGTTGTATCCTTTTCTTCCAGTTCTCTCATCTATTACCCACTTCTTGGATTCTTTACCGAGTTCAGCTGGGAGGGGAGGGTTGGGAGTTGGAAGACAGAGGGACTAGCATGACCAGCGATGCTGAAGTGGACGTGTGAAGGGTGAATATGAGAGAGCGGCAATTTGCAAGTGCCTAGAGGAGTGTGATTGGCAATCAAGGGGTGACCTGGAGACCTGTCTGGAGAGTGATCAGGCTGGGAAAAGTTGAGTAGATCACTAAGGGTCTGAAGTTTTAAACTTTAGAGTTTTTTCTTCAAGGCAATGGGAAACCTTTCACAATTATTGAGTAGAAAGTGATATAACCCAAGAAATGAGATGGATTTTAGATGCATTATGGAGTTATTTGATAGGAACTGGAAAACAACAGTTGGGGCTTGTCAGTGAGGGAGAACAACTCAAGTAGCATTTCAAGAACCTAATCCAAGAACCTGAGCAACGGTGAGCTCACTGTGCAGGAAGAGGAGGAGTCCTGGCTCGGAGGCATTATGTTGCAGCTGCAACTTTGAGATGTGTGGCACATGGTTGTAAATCTGAGACTAGAATTCAGAAGAGATTGCCTAGGGATACGTTGATGAAAACATATCAATGATTGATTGTAGTTGAAACTGTGGGAGGAGAAGAAAGAAGAAGATAGAGAAGAAAAGATCATTTTGGAATAGTGAAGAACAGTCAGAAGCTGGGCAAGAGATGCAAACTTAGGAAAATGAAAAGACATGGAAGCATAGAAGGTGGAGGATTTCCAAAATAGGAGGAAATAGGGCTGCATGAACCACCAGAGATGGGTGTTGGTAATTCCCTGGGCAGCATTCTGTTATCACTTTATCCAGTGGTCAAAGTCAATGAAAAACTACAGCTGCCTCTTATAGACCAGACCCACGAGGGCTGAGATATCCCAGGTGGGAAAGAAGGTCTGTATCATCCACATTTTGAAGACCCCACACCAGTTCCAATGCTGGCTGAAGACAAAAGGAAGACGAACAGCAGAGGGGAGAAATCCTGACAGTCAACCACATCCCCATGACTAGTATTTCCTTCCTGATCACATCATGTATACGTTGGTATATTTTGACTAATTTTCTTTCCTTACTCTTTTCCACACCATTTTAAAAATAGGTTTTGCTGGTTAACTTTACGTTTCAGGCCATTGGCTATAGATGCTAAGATGGAATTCAACAGAATTAGAAAGGAAATGAACATCACTCAGGGCTCTTAGACTTTGAGCTGGAAGCAGTAACTGGCAAGGCTTCGGGTGAACTTCCTTTGTCAGGAGGCATTGAAAATGTTTGTTTGAGGGACATTGCCTTGTACAGGGCAGGAGCGTCTTCAATGAAGAATATATGTGGATACCAGGTAGGAAGAGGACTGGGGCTGTTGTGTGGCCATCCTGCATCAACACCCTTCTATTTGTGCAAAGTCCTCCAGAGTGCCAGTCTTGGTGGAAGAGAGTCTCACCTCCTATTATAGAAGCTGAAATGGCCAGAAACGCCTTCTCCACGGCCCTCGTGGCTGGGGTATGTGTCCTTTACGTAGGCTTGAACGTATGTATGTTCCCAGGAGAACGGCACAAAGATACAAAGTGAGCTGAGAAATGCTGCTAGGTGCTGGTTTGATGATACTGCTGAATCCAGTAGCTAGTGTCAAAATTCTAGAGGCAAGAACATGAAGTGTCTGGTGGTGGCAACATTGGGTTGTTATTGTGGGCGGTGGTGGCCACCGGCCGTGGCCTCCTGACAGAATGTGCCTGGCTCCCTGCCGCTCACCCTACATTGGTCCTGCCCATTCTCTCAGCCTGGGTTCTCTGGCCTTTTTGTTGATTGAGTTAGCAACACGATATCCTTTCTGTAAATGCCTTTCTGCTTCATTAAGTTAGTGATATTTGGCCTCCACTGCTTGTAACCAAGAGCCTTGACCTTTAGAAGATTCAAGGATAGCATTTGGTTTCTATTGAGGGACAGTGAGCCACAAGAAAACTGAGGGACAGTTTTCAGTGCAGATGTTTTTGGGGGAGGGAGGTATGATCGTTGTTTTCTTTACTCATCTGCTTTTTCACAGAAAAAAGCTAAAATATATAAAAATAGAATTGCTTTCACTGGTAGAAAATTAAATCCTTCTTGGGGAGATAAGTGTTTACGTACAAAGGAGGATATGCTTGAGGATGTGCCTCCTGCTCCCAAAGTTCTGCCTTCGGTCTCTGGCCTCCAGCGTGAATTCTTTGCCCTCGTTTTCTTTGTCTGGTTGTGCTGCCGCCTGGAGCTGGCCCCGGGTGCTGGGACAGAGGGAGAGAGACAAGGACTTCACTATCCTCTGACCTTCAGAAGTATCACAAAGGTCGGGCCTTTTCCATGGGGAGGGTCAGTCCTTTCCTAGCATATCTCTTGTGTCTTAATATGCTAAAATAGTTTCCACCACCTTCTCAATGTCAAGCCACATTTTAGAAGGCCCCCATTTTATTATTCAAGTTTTCAGAGGCTCTAGGCTCGGCAAGATGGTCTGTATAGGAAACCTGTCACTCCACGGTTCTATGAGAATCGAGTGTAAAATCTAATCTCTCATCCCTTTGCTACTTTCACAAAAGGAAGGAGCAATCCTTTGTCAAGTTGACAAAATACAGCAAGTGTGCGCCTGTCGGAATTGCTAAGTACCTAGAATCTGGCTCTTAAATGTGTACTCAGAATATTTTGGCTTCTAATTGGATTTCGGTGAAAATCCTCACAAAATCTGGCAGGTTGAAAGCAACGAACGGCTCAGTTTCAGATAAAAAAAAAACCCTTTGCACAGGGCTGGTGAAGGGCAGAGCATGGCCTGGTTGTCCTCAGCTCCTTCCAGCACCAGGTGCCTGGGTGGGATTGTTTATTCTGAGGAAAATGAAACGTCAAATAGTGGGATCCCTTTAATCCATTTAATTTTCTCTTGTGTATTCAGAATGAGCAGTGGTGCAGAGAGAGATCTATTTTGTTGGAAAAGTCAAGTCACATGACATCTCAAAGATGGCAAAATAAGAAATAGCTGACATAATGTTTCTAAATATACAACATTGTGCAACAGCTACCTGGAGCAAAAGCAGAAAGGTTGAGACGGCAAAATAATGACTTAGCTGCTGGAAGGCGTCCACGTTCAACAGTCTGTCAGGAAGGAGACAGGTGGGGCTGGCTCACCTCCTGGGTGAGGGTGGCTGCAGGGCTTTTATTAAAATTACTGTACAGGAGTGGAGATGATAAACACCCCGTGGGTGCAGTGGAACAGCTGGGCCTATGTCTGGCCAGAACTAAGAGGCTCTTTCTCTAAAATAAACCTACTTAAGGTAGCACCATGTTTTGTTTTGTTTTTTTAAAGACTCTTGTGTACTAGACAAACAGATCCCAGGATTTATAAATGCATTTTATATGCCTCTGTGTCTTCAGTGCCAATGTTTGGGATTTAAGATCTGGCTTTATAGTTGCTTGGAATATGGTGTGGCAAGGAGAATGTAAATTAAAATTTAGAATATCATCAAGAGGACAAGCCGGACATTGATATAAGGGGCTCTATACTTAGCACTGTGTCTGACATGGACTCTCAGAGTTAGAAGGGACTGAAGAGTTAACCAGCCAAGCCCTTTGGTATATGAGTCAATTAAGATCCAGAGAAGTAGAGTGACTTGTTTTAAGGTCACACAGCTAGTAGTGGCAGAGATCAAACTGGAACCAGTCTTCTGATTGTCAGGCCTTTGCTCTTTGTAACTAGAGAACATAGCTTTTCACTTGTATTAGTTTTACACAGCTGCTGTAACAAATGACAAACTTAGTGGCTTAAAACAACACACATTTATCATCTTGCTTTTCTGGAGCTCAGAGTTTCAAAGCCAGTCTCACTGGGCTATAGTCAAGGTGTTGGCAAGGCTGATTCCTTCTGGAGGCCCTACGGGACCATCTGTTTCTGTGCCTTTTTCAGCTTCTAGAAGCCACCTGCAATCCTTGTCATCCTTGTTGCGTGACCCCTTCCTTGTATCACTCCAATTTCTTGCATTTGTTATCCCATCTTCTACTGCTGACTCTGGCCCTCCTGCCTCCATCTTAGAAGTCCCCTTGTGATTACATTGGCCCCATCCAGCTAGTCCAGGATAATGTCCCATCTCCAGATGCTTTGCTTAATCATGCCTGCAAAGTCCCTCTCACCAGGTAAGGTACCACATTCGCAGGTTCCAGGGAACCCACCTTAGTGTGGGCATCTTTGGGGCCATTATACTGCCTACTGCACCACTGTGCCTTTTGTTGTCCCCTCTCCAGTCCTCTGAAACCAAACAGAAGGCAGAGGAGGTTTCTGAAGTCAAAAGCACGTGGGAGTACACTAGCAACATCGGGTGGCTCTCTTCACTTGACACAGAACATTTGCCTCTGACAGCTCCTCCAGTCCCGAGATGAGATGGAGGGCCAGTGTCACCCTTATTTACAGAGTAGTGAAAGGGAAATATTTTTCATCAGAAATCCAGAAGGCGGGCAGGGGGTAGGAGGGGATGGGTAAATTCACACCTAACAGGTTCAATGCATACTGTCTGGTGATGGGCACACTTATAACTTTGACTCAAATGGTACTAAAGCAATTTATGTAACCAAAATATTTGTACCCTTGTAATATTCTGAAATAAAAATATGTATTAAAAAACACAAAAACCCGAAATGTGTTGAATTGGAAAAAAAAGGAAAAGATTTAAGAGTTTTATTCTGTTAGAGATTGCTTCCTAAAGCATACCTGCTTGTATCAGGAAATATTTACTAGTAGTCAGTGTTTACAACAGTCAAAGTCCTTTGGTTCCTAATTTTTTTGTTAACATTCAGATCAGGTGACTTCATTTGTTCCTTCATTTAATTTTTTTTCTGTGATCTTTGTGGCAAGAAAAAAGAGAACATTTATAATACCTAATATCTGCTTATTTATACAAATTTATGTCCCTGGGCTGTGCCAAAGGGCAGCGTGTATGGTAAAGAAAACTTATTTATAATCTTAAACAGATTCTGTAAGTGGCTGAATCGGAAAGGGAGGTGCCGCTGCTACAGGCAGTGAAGAGGAGGAGGCCTCATTAGTGTGGGAAGGTCGTCACCTTGGAGAGTTCAGTCATCTCTGCGCTCATCACAGAGTAAGTTTGTCACTCTCTGAATTTCATTCCTGGGGAATGATTGAAAGAGGGAGTAAAAATATTTACAACCTACATGAACTTTACCGATCTCCAAATATTCTGAACACCTGGTATTATATTTTATTAAAAACAAATATAGTAGGCACTCAATAAATGTTTGCAGAGCGTTGAATGAATGAATGAATGAATCATTGGTGATTGCTTCCACCTGAAAAATAAATGAGAGAATGATTTTGTTTGGGCTTGTTTGCTTTTTCTCTCATTTGCCAACAAATGTTCAAACCAATTAACTTTTAAAGTGGGGCTTAACAAACTTTGACCAGAAAGGGCTAGATTTAGTTTTCTTAGGAGACAGAATTAAGAGAAAATATTATTCTGGGTTCAGTAGGTCTTTCAAGAATGTTTAAAAATAGTAGCAAAGAGGGTTTTTTCTATGAACACAATATCTCAGTGACAAACTCCATCACTGTAGTCTTTTTACATGGTGGTGGGGGATGTCCCTTGTAGATTTTAGAGGGGGTTGTAGAACCCAAGGACAGTGATCAAGTCAGAGCCAACAAATGTTCAAATGTTTGAACACCCAACACGTCCCAGGCCTTTTCAAAACTATTCTTTCATGAAATTTTCTCAACAACTTTGTGAAATGGCTGTTGCTGCCATTTTATAAACTTTGAGAAAGATTAAGTGCCCTGATAAAGTAGAAGATCCAAATATTCTGAAGCCCTTGTTTTCAACTCCCAATACACTCCTGTTTGGCCGTCACTGTGGCTTAGTATTACACCATAATTTTCCATTAGGTAAAAGGACGAGAAAACATTCACGGAGTGTCTGAGAAGTGAGTTCATAAGTTTGACTCAACTTCAAAAGAAGGTCTTAGGGTGGCAAACGGACAGAGAGCAAAGGTTTGACTTTTGGCTTTGCAAGGAGACGTGAAAGCAGCTCTGGTGTCTTGAATCTCAGACCCAGCATTTACTCACAGTGAGACTTTGCACAAGACCCTCACTCAACCCTCCTTTGCTCCCTCTCCTCTTCTTTAAGACACGGCGAATGATAACACCTACTTATAAAGCTGTTGTTGCTAATCCACGTGACGTGCCTAGCACAGTTTATGGCACACAGGAGGTGCTCCAATAAACACTAGCAGTAATTACTTTGGGGATGTGAAAGCCTCATTCAAATTTTTTTTTCATTTTAATCAGAGTTAGTCTTCCTTAAACATCCTTCCCCTTTACATAGTCTAAGATTCTCAAGTTGTAGATTATTATTTTCAGGATGAATAGACTCATCTGTAAAAATTTAATACTTTTATATATAAAAATCCCCACTCTAATTCTAATCTCTCTATAAAACTTTAATGTTATGGCTCTTTCTCTACAACATTTTCAAAACATCCCATTTAGGGAATAACTTTAATCTATGTGCCATCATCTTCTTCTGGACCACTCATGAAGAGAGAAGTTGCATGCTAATTATGATGAGTCCGTAACAAAATGAGCTAAAACAGCACCACGCCATCATTCCATCCCACCGCACACTAACTAATCATTGCTCAATTATTAGCAAACCTGACTGTGACTGAGCAGAGATGGCGTGATGGTGACACTGGGCCAGCAGCCAGCTCGTTTGGGTTCTGGGCCCGGCAGTGCCACTCACTAGCTGGGCGCTGCCTCTCTGAAATACCTGCTTTCTCTTTCCACCTGAGGCTCTCTGGCTGGAAGAACAGTGGAACTCTGAGTATGACTAAATCCGTGAGGAAATATGTGCCTGGAAAATGTCCTTCCAGATGGTAAGCCTCAATATAACCCTGTGCTTAGGACAGAAGTGGGTAAGGCAGCTGGTTTGTCAGTTCGAGTCTCACTTCTGTTTACGAGCATATATTCAGGTTTAATCCCTTCCAACTATTTCTCCTGCTTTGTGTCAACTAACAGTAGGAAACACCGAACTTGCAGATGGGCTCTCGCTTTTACTTTAATTTCATCCAGTACATGGAGTAAGAATCTTGGGAGCGCACCTGTGCTTTTAAAAACACAGCAGGGGATTATAGCTTTACCCAGGCATCTTCTAAAAGGCCACAAGATGGGGATGTTACTCCATAAACTTAGATCTTTTCATTCATTCTACACTTAACTATTGTGCACCTACTATGGGCGGGGCATTGTGCCAGGGTCTGGGAGTATAGTGATGAATATAACTGACGTTAGTAAGTGGAGCTTGTGGAGTCTCGTGGAGAAGGCAGATGTTTGAACGTGGATTTAGTAGGGTGCTCAGTTCCATGATGACTAGAAATGGAAGGGGCCATCGGAATGCACGGTAAGGACCCTAAACTCCATTTGGGGAAGGCCTGCTTGGAGCTCACAGAAGGCTTCTTAGAGAAAGCAGTATCTAAACTGCCCTGCAGAGTGACTAAGCAGCCCTCTAATCTAGGCAGAAGAATGGCATGCACAGAGGCGTGGTGGTTTAACTTGGTGGTTTGAAGCAACTAAAAAATGTTCACTTTTTCATTTAATATTTAAGAAGCATGGGAGTGGAGAGTGGTGAGAGAGGAGGCTGGGCCATACCAAGAAGGGACTTGACGGTCACATGCCGTCCTTAGGACAGTGGGAAGGTGGTTCCTTGGAAGGGATTTCTTATCTTTCTTTAACTGGCACAATCCCGATGCACCCCTCAGCTCTCAATGCATGTGGGGCCTCTAGGAAAGGGTCGCTGATCCACCACGTCTGGATTAGGAGCCTCCCCTGTGGGTGCCATTGACCATTGTATGTTCCCTGTCAGTCACTCCTGGAACAGTTGTCCTTAACAGACAGGACTTGGACTCAGCAGACGGGGTTTGAGTCCTGCCTTCAAGCTCAGTGAACCTTGGGCAAGTTCCTCCCTTGGTTTCCCGAGGCTAAGAGTAATAGCATCCCTCTCAGAGCAGTTATGAGAAATAATCTGAAAGTGCTTAGTATATTGCCTGACACATAGCATGTGTTTATTAAATATTAGCTATTGATTTTGGTTATCCTGAGTTTCAACTATTTTTTTTTTTTCGAGACAGTCTCACTGTGTTTCCCAGGCTAGAGTGCCAGGGCGTCAGCCTAGCTCACAGCAACCTCACACTCCTGGGCTCAAGCAATCCTCCTGCCTCAGCCTCCCAAGTAGCTGGGACTACAGGCATGCGCCACCATGCCCGGCTAATTTTTTCTATATATGTTTAGTTGGCCAATTGATTTCTTTCTAATTTTAGTAGAGATGGGGTCTCGCTTTTGCTCAGGCTGGTCTCAAACTCCTGACCTTGAGCGATCCGCCCGCCTCGGCCTCCCAGAGTGCTAGGATTACAGGCGTGAGCCACCGCGCCCAGCCGAGTTTCAACTATTGATATCCATTATCCTGGATTGTAGTTTCTTAATCATTTGTATGCTTCTCCTGCTGGACCCCAGCATTCTTCAGGGTACGGACAGTATCTTATTATCTTTTCTCCTCATTAGGGCTCTAGGTCCTACCACCATGCCTGGAGCAAGGGAGGTGCTCATCCATAGTTATCCAATGAGTGCACACATTCATTGTATTAATCAAGATGAAACGTGGTCACATTTAATACTATTAGCTCCCAGGTGATGCAGTTGAAGACTGTTGGTAAAGCTCTTCTGTGATTGTGCAGGGAATTGGTGGATGGGATCTCCCTAAGGGCAGAGAGCATGCCTGATTCAGGGGCTTAAAATCCTTATTTTATTTTTCAAATTTTTTATTGACAACCTTTATTTTAATTAATATTTATTGCTTTCTGAATTTGTTGAGCAGTTTTATAAAACGCATTTAACCTTAAAAAGTTTAACTCAATGAGAGTATTCATATTTTTATCTTAACCCATTTTGAGCAATTTAGACATATGTGTTTAGTAGTATATAAATTCCCTTTACTTGAATTTTAAACTTTGCTATAGATAGATATACCTAAATTAATATAATCAGTTAAACATTTGGGAACAATGTGACTGGTGACTTATTTTAGAATTTCTACCATATGAGATGGTTTTGAACTGACCTCCAAAAAGATGTACATTTTTTTGTAGTTGAAAGAGCATAGAATTGTAAACCTACAGATTAGATTCTCCTCCTGGGTTTGCCTTAAACAAGCTTTGCAACATTGGGAAGTCAATTTTCCTTTTGTAAACCTCTATTTCATCTCTAAACTTAGCCAGATTGAGCTAGATTTCAGCTAAGGTTCCCTCTGAGCTCCTGAATCCCATGATCTGCTTTCTTTCTGTTCCGATGATGAACTAGTGAGCTCTGGCAAAAGAGACTGGTGCGTATATAAATACAGTGGATGGAAATCAGGCATTGATTTCTCCTTTCACTCTAACACTTGTATTGCAACTCTGCATTTCTGGGGAGGAGGTGAGATAATGGCTGAAAGCTAATATTCATTGAGTGCTTACTAAATTAGGCTAAGAACTTGACATGTGTTGTCCAGTCAGATTCACAGGGACCCCACGATACAGGTATTGTTATTATTAGCCTCATTTTACCTGTTAGGATGCCAGGGTTCAGAGAGGTTGAGTGACTTAGCCAAAGTCCCACAGCATTAAGTAGTAGAGGCAGGCTGATTCTAGAGCCCACTTTCTTAGTCATTATGCTATATTGACTTCTTCTTACAGAGGGTCTACTATTTGTCAGGGTCTGTGGTAAGTAACCCATGAGCACTGAGTAATTTTCATTAAGTTCATGTATTTTCTTTGTAAGATGACCTACAATTGATAGGACCAACGTATATTTAAGAGAGCTCACAAACATAAATAGGATAACAGGAAAGTTTGATATGGAAGCTGTTTAGGAATAGAAATGTCATTGTACAGACTAAGCTTTCCTCTGACTTAGACTATTCATCATTATCTACAAAACCAGCCACTACTGTGAAGTTTTTTATTCTGGTATTAATAAAAAATAAAGTTTTTATTATATTAATATATAATATAGCTTATATAAATATAAACATTTTATGTTATATATTTATAGATATATTTATAAATATATTTATTATTATACTGTATCATATAAGGTATTATATCATTATAGATTCTGCCCTCAAGAATCTCAGGTTTATACCCTATTCAGGACTTAGAGATTGTGACAAGTTGGTAGCTTGTCTGAGCTTCAGTTTTCTGATCTATGAAATGAGCATAATTTCTACCTTGTAGGGCTGTTATGATTATTAGGGACAATATATGCAAAGCATCTGAAACAAGGCCTAGAATACAGAAGATGCTCAATAAATAGGGACTGCAGTTATAAGTATGCAAAAACATTTCTAAATGAAAGGGTTCAAGCAATATCATGTGGTTGTAAATCTTTTTAACTGACTAGGTTGGTTAGGAGAGACCAGTTAGAGTTTTGATGAGAACCCATGGGATTAATGGAGGCTTTAACAATGGTAGCATTGCTATTATGAATGGAATTACACATACTTTCCCAAGATTATATCACTTCCTTGTCCTTTTCCTGAAGCAAAATAAGTTAGCTAATTTTAATGTCAGTCGTTTTCAAGCAAACAGCAGCACTAGCTTAGTGACGCTACTCACGGACACTGGCTCAAGGCCTGGTGCTCCTCTGCACACCTTCCTTCCATTCACCACCACCTCGAAGCCACTAATTTTGAAGCTTCAGAGTCTTAGGAGGGGGGAGAAAACCAAAAAATTCCTACAAAACTTTTCAGAGTTAAAGTATCACTAATCCTTTTACAATCTGCTTCACCACAACTACTAAAATAAAATAAAATAAAAATAAATAACTAAAAGCTGCATTAATTAATTATTTAGTTTTAATTATATTGAATTTTCTCTATTAGATGCCTATGGCTGCTAGAACAAATTACCAATAAACTTAGTGGTTTCAAACAACATATTTATTATCTTACAGTTCTGGAATTTAGAAGTCCAAGCTCACTTTGAGCAGGCTAAAATCAAGGTGTTGGCAGGGTTGCATTGTTCTCAGGAGGTTCTAGGAGTCAGTTTTCTTGCCTTTCCCAACTTCTAGAGATGGCCTGTTTCCCCGGCTTGTGGCCCCTTCTGTCTTCAGGGCCAGCGAAGGCTTAAGTCTTTTCCACATTGCACTGCTCTGACACACTCTTCCTTTCTGTCTCTCTCCCACTTTTAAAGACGCTTGTGATTATACAGGAGACTGCCTGGATAATCCAGAATAATCTTCCCAATTTAAAATCAGCTGATTAGCAAACCCGATTCTGTCTGCTGCCTTAATCTTCCTTTATCTTGTAATACACAGGTATTTACAGGTCCGGGGATTAGGATGTAGGCATCTTTGGATGTCTGGGTTACTATTGTGTCTACCACACTTTTTATCATTTTAAACACATATTAATAGTATAATCATAAAATTTGAAATGTTTAAAAAACAAAAGGATTCTAATGTAGTCAGAATTTATATAATTATTCTTCTCTGCAAACTGGAAGAAGTAATTTTTAGTTTTGTTTTCATATTTTTATTTTGAAATAATTCGAGACTCTGAAGAAGTTGTGAAATTAGAAAATGAAGTTTCTGTGTATCCTTCTCTCAGCTTCCCCCAATGTTAGCGTCTCATGTAACCATAGTGGATTATCCAAATCAGAAACCGACATGAGTATAATGCTATTAACTGAACTACATACCTAATTCCGATTTCACCCATTTTTTACATGCAAACGTGTTTTGGGGGGCATAGTTCTCTGAAACTTTATCACATATGTAGATTCATGTAACTTGCATAACAATCAGGATGCATAACTGTTATGGATTAAATGTTGGTGCCTCCCAGCAAATTCATATATTGAAACCTTAATCCCCAATGTGATAATATTTGGATGTGAAATCTTTAGGAGGTGATTAGATCATGAGGGTGGAGCCCCTGTGATGGGATTAGTGCCCTCATAAGAAGACATGGAAGAGGTATTGCTTTCTCTCTGTGCCTGCCATGTGAGGATTCAAGGAGAAGACAATGTTTGCAAAACAGGAAGCTGGACCTTATCGGACACTGAACCTGCTGGTGCTTAGATCTTGGACTTTCCAGCCTCCAGAACTCTGAGAAATAAATGTTTGTTGAATAAGCCACTCAGTCTCTGGAATTTTTGTCAAAGCAGTTCTCACTGACTAAGACAGTAACTGTTCTATTGCCACAAAGAAACTCCACTGGGCTCTTCCTTTAGGTCACACCTTCTTCCCAATCCTAACCTTGGTGATTACTCATCTATTTTTCATCCTAACGGGCTGATAACTAGAATCTATTCAGAACTCAGGAAAATCAGCCAGAAAAAATCAAACAACCCTATCAAAAAGTGGGCAAAAGACATGAACAGAAACTTCCGCAAAGAAGACAGAACAATGGCCAACAAACATATAAAAAAATGCTCAACATCTCTAATCATCAGGGAAACGCAAATCAAAACCACAGTGAGGTATCACTTATCTCCAGTGAGAACGGCCCTCATTAAAAAGTCCCAAAACAATAAATGTTGGTGTGGATGTGGAGAGATAGGAACACTCCTACATTGCTGGTGGGACTGAAAACTAGTACAACCTCTGTGGAAAGCAATATGGAGATACCTTAAAGCGATACAAGTAGATCTACCATTTGATCCAGCAATCCCACTACTGGGCATCTACCCAAAATAACCAAAGACACTCTATAAAAAAGACACCTGCACTCGAATGTTTATAGCAGCACAATTCACAATTGCAAAGATGTGGAAACAATCCAAGTGCCCATCAATACATGAGTGGATTAATAAAATGT